>JAXQQM020064231.1:0-57839 GCA_034641835.2 Pinus albicaulis | reverse complement strand
GTTCTGAGATGAGGCTTTTCTCTTTAGCAACTATATTCAGGGAATTCCAATTTGACTTCATTTCTGAAATAATATCACCCCAAATGATATCTTTAGCTTTAATAAGCGAGATATTACCTTTTAACTTCTCCTTGAGATCCTTAATTTCATCTTCAGCCTTCTGTAATTTCTGCTTATTCTCATCCGCTTTATCTTCTAGTGCTCGCATGATGTTGGTGGCCATTTCTAGCGCTGATTGAGCCTGCTTTCGATCTCATTCTGCCATCTTCAATTTTGTGTTGAGCTGAACAATCTGTGCATGAGGGTCTGCATTACCTGTAGGAAAAAAAAATGTACAAGTGTGATTTTCAATATGGTTTTGTAATGAAATAGCAGTCTGTTTTACTTTAGTTAACTCTTCATCTTTATTCAACAATTGCTGACGCAATTCTTCTTTCTCTTTTTCCACCTCTGCTACTTTTGTAGCCATTGAATGTTCTGCAGTAGGTAACTTCAGCTTTCTTCTTAAGGTGGATATCTCTATTTCTGCACTCTTCATGAGCTTCTGCACTACAGCCTTGTCATTCGGATCCACACCAATCTTCATGATAATATTTTTTAACTCTTCTTTTTGAACTGATAAGGCCCTTGAATTGGCCTTTTCCATTCTGAACTGTTTGATAACTTTTGCAAGCATGTTTTCAGCTTTAACCATTGTGGCATTATTCTTGGTTAAATCATTAAGAATTAACTGTCCAGTCTGCATATGAAGGTTCATCTTATTCCACAGTGGGATCTTCTTGACATCGATAGTAATATTTACCTCATTGAAACTGCTTGAAGATCCAAGGGACATCCCTGTTGGATGTGTTAGAGCCATTCTAAATTGATCCTTTTCAAGGTCCATTAAAGTAAACAACCTAGTCTGATTAGCAGCTATATGATGCTCCGCTAGAGCTTCTACATTAGCTTTTATTCTCTGATTTCTTTCTTCAATATGTGTAAATATTTGTTTGACTGAAGGCATCTTCTCTGAGTGAAGTTCATGGCCTCTGGGAGAAGAGGGGACATTTTGTTCTTCATTGATATGGAAGGTAAAACCAAGTGAGTTTGAAGAATGATCTTCAGCCAATTTAGTTCTCTTTTCCTCTCTCGGCTCTTCATCATCTACTTCAACAACATCATCCCTACCTCTTTTATTTGCCCTTTCAGTTATGACGGGTGTTTGAATACTCATTTTTGATGCACTTAATTCGCCTGGGTTTGCCAGCTTCTCCTGATCAGGTCTGCTTATGTGATAAAATGCAGAATATCCATTCTCAATTCTTCTCTGGGAAATCACTCTATGCGGATCATATGACCATTTTTCTCCCAGTAGCAAATGTGTCTCTTCCAACATTTTAGAAACTTCATCAAAAGCTTGCCTCATATTGACCACGAAGGGTCCCACACTCATAGGCAATTTATACATAAAACCTTTCTTCATGGGAAGAAAGTGCACCTGATCTACATTAAGGCTTTGTCTTATGAATTCCAAGGTGAAAAGCCACATAGGTACAAAAGTCGGGAACTTATAAGGTTCAATACTGGCTCCATACAACCTTATTTCTGAATATTCTTCAAAAACAAACCAATCTCCGAATCTGCAACTGGGTCCCAACTGTAGAAATTCTCGAGCTTTTGGTAGAAAACATGGAGGAGGGACTCCATTCAAAATTCTATAAGCAATAGACATATAATGACTAGAAAACTCAAATAACCCTGCTTCATTTCCTTCTTTTCTAGTCATGTCAGTCCAAAATAAAACGTATTGCTTTTGCTTATTAACATCAACTATATTCAACCCCAAACTCATAAATTTTTTGACATTTTGATATAAAAATAAATACACAATCAATGAAGGGAATTTAAAGAAACCTGTAAGAGGAAAGGTCATCAACTAAGAATTTACAATCTCCTGCCAGAAACATGGAATGTCGAGAACAACCCCTGGTTTCATCATCAGCGCATACATTCCCAATACTGATTTATCGACTGTATGGTCATTGTCTTTGCCCAAAATCTCTCCAATGCAACTCAGAATTGGTCTATACTCAGCATTGAAAAATTCCAAACTAAATTCTTCTCCTTCTAGTTGAGCTTCCTTTGAATTTGGTCTCAAGTAGGACATACATTGGTCAAATTCTTCATTTGAAAGGTCCTCAAAATAACGAGCCAATGAATCTTCGGAGAATTGCAGTGGTGACTTGTTTTCAGGAAAGCATAAAGCTTGGTGGATTAACTGCGTCGATACCTGCAAAACGTTTTCTCCCTGCGAATTCATTATGAAGCAATTACCAGGATACATCGAAGAGACTAGCCATGAGATAAAATCAGGAAAGAAATGGGCTTTTGGGATACAGGTAGACAGTATACCAGAATTCTTCATGGCAGAAAATACTAGGGATTTCTCAGCGTTTAGGGTCACTTGATGATACAATAAGGGATGATTTACAGAAGAAAAGGTATCCTGGACATATTTTTCACTATCCATGAGGGAATTGAGGCTTGATGAACCAGATAGAGAAACTCGTTTTTCCATGGCTTAACGGACAAAAGATAGCAAAAGGAAAGGTGACGGTGATATAGCTCGAAAGGAGGAAAACGACAACAGGTACTTTGAAAATGGGGTAAAAGAACCTTTTAACAACTGCGCAAAGCCATATTTAATGCCTGGAGTGACGTGTAAAGCCGTTGACGTGGGGGTACAGCTGTCTTCCACCTTGTTTTATGACGTCACCGCGGGGGCTGCTGAAGTACGGTGGAAAATTTTTAGTTGCCCCCCCCCCCGCAATGCATCCACGCCGTCGATCAACTTTTACCCGTGGTAAAACGGGTCAACTGCAGGGGCAGCTGATCCATTAACTCACGAAATCTTCACATCTCCGCAATTCATCTCTGCTCATAATCTTCAAGGCTTGTCGCTTCCGCCTTGAAACTTGCTCGATTTTTAAACATAAAACGATAACACGAATCCAAATAAATTTTAATAATAAACTTAAATTGTAACGAAATTTGAAAATATCTCTTTTTCATGCTATGGTATACATTATACCATAAAATATACTTTTTTTAAAATTCAGATTTTTTTATTTTTCAATTTTCAAAATTAAATAGAAAAGGATATGCAGATGATCCACAACATCTGGCGCCACCTGGGGATAGTGTTTTTGCCACGAAACACTAAGAACCTATAGATTAGTGCCTTCACTTCGGGCATGGGGTCAAAAATTTCTTGATGAAATATGTACAATGATCACACTGAATATATACAATGATGGTGAAACAGCTCTTTTAGTGCTGGAAATAATGCTTTAGATATTGCCCATTCACAGGCATATCTAATATTTCTCCTTCAATATTTTCCAGCATGAAAGTATTATTCATCCTAACTTCATTAATTTTGAATGGACCATACCACAAGGGATCAAATTTTCCGTGCTTCCCTTTGTCTTCCTTGCGGGTATCCCACCTCAATACTAGGTCTCCTTCTGAAAGATGATTTCTTTTGCTTTCCTGTCAAATATTGTCTTCATTTTTTGCTGATAAGTAAGAAAATTCTCCTGACCCTTATTTCTGTGTTCACTTAGCTCCATTACATTTTTCATTCTTCTAATCATGGCATTAGGTTATGCTTGAGCATCTTGAAGGAAGTAAATCACAGGTTTCACCAACTGGGCGGGAAACAATGCCTGAGTACCATATACGAGCTCATAAGGAGACTTGCCAGTGGACCTCCTAGTGGTCATCCTTGTTGCCCATAGAGCAAAAACTAGCTTTGAATCCCAATCCTTCTAATTTTCATTTATTGTCTTCTTCAAAAAATTTACTAGCGTTTTATTAGAAGATTCTGCCAATCTGTTTCCCTGTGGATGATAAGCTGTAGAATGAGACAATATTACACTATAAGTATGAAAAAAATTAACAAACCTGAGTGAGCTAAAAACTTGGGCATTATCTATCACAATATTTACTGGACATCCAAACTTGCTAAAGATATTTTCTTCTAGAAACTTCATAACAGCCAAATCATTTTCCTTCCTGGTGGGGATTGCCTCCACCCACTTTGTAAAATAATTTGTAGCAGTAAGGATCCACTTAAATTGCCCACTGGATGGCGGATTTATTTCTCCAATGAAATCCAATCCCCATTGTCTGAAAGGTTCTTCGACAAAAATAGGGAGAAGAGGTAAAGGAGCTAACTTTTTCTTTTCTACAAACACCTGGCATTTTTGACAACTTCTGACTACTTTATAAACATCAGCAAACACAGATGGCCAATAGAAACCTGATTTAAAAACTTTGTGAGCAGTTACCTTCCAACTGTAGTGACCCCCGCACAAACATTAATGATATTCTTTAATTACTTCTGAAACTTCCTCCTCTGTCAAACATAGCAATAATACACCAACAGGATCTTTCCAATATAGCTTTGCTTCAATTATGACATAAGGTTGAGCCTTAAGTTTTAAAGCTCTGTATTTAGTTCTATCTATTGAAGGAGAACAAGAAAGAAAGCATAAATAATGAACAATATCCTTGTACCAATCTGAGCACAGAAATTTATATTTAATTGCTGACTTCGACTGAACATCACCTGTTTCTTCATTGACTTCCTCTACAGGTGCCAATAAATTAATTCCCAGTGCTTGGAAATTTGACTTTGTTAAAAAAAATTCCAGCCCCAATCCTTTAATCAACTTTGTTGGTTTAACATCTAGGTCATATTCTTGGATTTTAGCAATCCATTTTCCCCTTTTCCCGTCTACATCAATATGTACTAAAACATCTTTTACAGCAGAATTAGGAACATATGCTAAAATCTAGGAATGAATAACATATGTTCTGAATGCTTTCAATGCTTTCACCAGAGCATAGACTTGTTTCTCCAATATATTATACTTCAATTCTGCATCTCGGAGCACTTTACTGAAATATGCTACAGGTTGTTCATACTTTTCTTCATTTCTCTGTAATAACACAGCAGCAATTGTTGAAGCAGACGCAAATGAGAAAATTTGAAATGGCTTCAAATAATCCGGACTAATTAGAACAGGCGCTTCCTTTAAAGCTTCTTTAATCCTTTGAAAAGATTCCCTTTCTTCTTTGTCCCACTTCACCTCAGCATATCTATTATTTTCTTGACGATCTCTGTGTAATTAGGAACAAACCTTCTTAGAAAATTAATTTTTCCAAGAAACCTCTGAATATATTTCTTACTTTGGGGCAGTGGAATTGACTGTATTTCTTCGACCCTTGCTGGATCAATCTTCACTCCTTGTTTGGAAACAACATGTCCCAGCATTTTTCCCTCCTCCAGAGAAAACAAAGATTTTTTAGGATTCAGCGATAACCCATACTTCCTACACTTCAGGAAGGCTTTCTGCAAATGTTGTAGATGTTCCTCATCAGAATTTCAAAAAATTGTGACATCATCCAGATAAACAACCACAAACTCATCTCCCACAAATGCAATGTCCATCGCTCTTTGGAATGTGGCCCCTGCATTCATCAGGCCAAACGGCATCCTGGCATACATGAATGTCCCCCAGGGTGTAGTGAAAGTAATTTTCTTTTGATCTCCCTTCTCGACAGCAACCTGATTATACCCTGAAAAATCGTCCACCATAGATAATCTGTAAGCCCCAGTGACTTTTTGTAAGACAAAATCCATTTTCGGCAAAGGATAATTATCTTTCAATGAAGCCTTGTTCAAGTTCCTGAAATCTACGCACAACCTTATCTCTCCGTTTTTCTTTCTGACTGGTACAAGATTGGAAACCCAATCTGAATATCTGAGAGGAACAATTGTTTTGGCCTGCAACAATTTCTTTATCTCTTTTTCAATCGGGGCCAACAACAATGGATTTATTTGTCTGAGTTTTTGTTTATGCGGTTTGACTGCATCTTTCAGTGGGATTTTATGTTGTATAATACTCTGATCATAAGTCTTCAAGTCATCATATGACCAGACAAATACATCCTCAAATTTTTTGAATAGATCTACGTACCTTTGTTTATAGTCCTTCTGAAGGCCTTTGAACAATTTTACCATTTTAGGCTCATATTGAGTTCCCAAATTACAATCTTCTACATTATAATATTGCTGTGCTTTCTTCTGATTTACTGCCACATCATTAGCGTCAGAAAGTCTTTCAAGAGGCACCAAGCCTCTTGGAAAAACATTGTCTTTCAACTGAATAATCTCCTGACCACCAATCTTCTTTTTCAGAGTCTTACCAGCCAACTCATCTTCATCAATTTCCAAATCAATCTGATGATCTTCAAAATCCTCAATCATCAACAAAAATTTCTTAATCTGTTCATCATCCTCAAAGACCTGCCAATGTTTGACATTGTCAGGGATTGAGGGCCTATGTCTCATCTCAATCTCATACCTTAGTCTTGGACTAATTGGAGGTTTGAATGTACTAGCTGCAACTGCTAAATAATCTTCCATTCTATTCTCTTCTCTTGGGATAAATTGTAGGTTAAAAGCTTCAAAGAAGTTTTCAATTAAATCCCAGACCTCATTCCTATATGCTCTTAACCTTGGATGTTTAGTTTGACACAAATTCTTAATCTGTCTTATGATCAATTCAGAATCACCAAACACGGTCATAGACTAAATTCCTATTTGTTTAGTTGTCTGCAGACTAACGATTAACGCTTCATATTCAGCTACATTATTAGTGGACTCAAACTCCAATTTGAAAGAAAAAGGTACAAGATTACCTTCCGGAGATACAAAAATGAAACCAGCTCCAGTACCTTCTTTAGAAAACGCGCCATCAAAATAACACTTCCAAAGTCTATTTGAATGCAGCTCCTTATGTACAATGGCTGAAGAGAGCTTCCCTTGTGTTTCTTCAGCGAATTATGCATCTTCATGCAGCATGAAATAAGAGAGGTCATCCTTCTCTTGGCCATAAATAGGTGAATTACCTGCATCTTTTTTAGTGGCAGTTTTTTGAAATCTAGTTTCTCTATACAACCTCCTTTATTCCCCATTAAAAACAGGAATGATAGCATAAGTAAAATCCAGCTTCAAAACTCCTCCAAGCTTTTCCCCCCAAGATCTAGATAATAACATACCAAATCTGGCTGGAATGTCTGCCACTACCACATCCATCATAATGCTCTTGGCTAGGATTTGAGCCAATGAAACAACCATATATTTAATAAGACCCACACACTTCACCATTTTTTAATCAAAAGAATAAATATCTTTGTATGGCTTAGTGATTCGTAAATTTAACTCTTTCATCACACACAATGGCATCAGATTGTGGGATGCGCCAGAATCTAGCATACAATTGTGTAAAACAAAATCATGTAACAGAAGCGATATATAAAAAGGAGGAACGGTCGACTCTACCTCTTCAAAATGAGGCCCAAAGGTGACTATTGGTTTTTCTTCCTGCAGATTTACTATATCACCCACTTCATCAGACTGTGATAAATTGATAAATTCTACAATCTCTTTTTTATATCCAGGGGTTTTTATTAATTCAAGAAGAGGAATTTGAATTTTCACTTTCTCCAACTCTTTCGACAAACTGAAAGTTTGATTTTTTTTTGTCAACTTTTCAGGTTCCTCTTGATTTTTATTGGAATTTAGGCCTTGACTCGAAATAGTAACAACTTTCTCCAAAATATTAGGGTCCTTAATCTTTGTTTGAGAAGCCCCAACTTGTTGTTTTTCCTTCTCTTTTTCTTCATTCATGGGTTGTTTCCCCTTATCTGATTTCTTAATCTGATTTTTCTGTAATGGAGTCGCCATCGGAGCAGGTACTCATTCTGATTCATTTTCCTCATCATCTTGAGTTCTTAACCTCTTTTTTGACCTCAAATCATATTTTTTATGTAATTCAGATTGCATGAAGTCCGTGAACTGTCTGCAATATTCATCCATCTCTTATTGATCGAATGAAAGATCAGTTTCTTCATCTTCTTCCACCCCTTCTTCCTCTGTTTCTTCTTCGGTTTCATCATCTTCCATGTAGACAACAGAAATTCGAGCGTCATATTCTTTTTCATCATCATCATCCGCTGAGTGGGATGGAGCTGCCTCTATATACAAGGGTGCTTGCACCTGATCTTGATATTTTCTTTCTCTTTATAGAATTTGCAGGGGATGTTTTTTAAACTGGGGATTAAAAACCCCTCTATTCTGTCTTGCAGGCTTATTATTTTCTATTTCCAACTTCACCAACTTATTAGACAAATTTTTTATGACCTTAGTCATATCGTCAATTCTCTGGTCATGAGCTGAGACTTCTTCTTTAGCTTTTCCTTTATCTTGAACTTTACCAGCAGCAGACATATTAGCCTCAATCTCCAGAGCATCAGTTTGAATCTGCTCCAAAGTAGGAGACCTTCTTTCTCTCAATGTGAAACTGAACTCTGGTTCAAATGCACCAGAAAAAATGACCCTTACTCCAATAGGAGGGGGTTTCATTTCAACAGGAAAACTATTATACAATTTATTAAATCTCTTCACAAAATCATTCATGTTTTCATCAGATTTCTTCTTTATTGCATTGAATTATGTCAAAGAATAACCATGGTCCCTTTTTTCACCCCATCTCTCGGTGAAACGTCTTTCTAGGGTGTCCCAATCATTTATGGTACCATTAGGCAATCCTTTAAACCATTTTCTTGCCTCTCCACTTAGAGACTGAACAAAAAGTCTCATTACAACATCCAAATGTTCAACATTTAAATTCTTAGCAAATGTGCAAAACAGGGGCAAGTGCTGCTCTGCAGTTATTTCATCTTCACCAGTAAATCTAGGGAGTAACTTGAGATACTCCTGAGGCATATCATGCAGTGGTTGGGGTAGATTTAATGGTGCATATCTATTCATCAAGAAAGTAGGGGCCGCCATGTTTATGCCAGGATTAACTGCACCTTGAGCGGGGGTAAAATGAATACTAGTTGTAGGTGGGGGCGAATGAGGTGGAACAACTGATATAGGAGTTGGAGTATGAATGATTGCAGAAGAGCTGGCAGCTGTATGGGGCTGAGTTTCTGTAAAAGGGAAAGACACAAACTCCAAAGATTTCTCTTCTAACGTATGTTCTTGAGAACGAATGGGTGATGGTGGGGATTCTTTTTCCGGGAAAATGAGTTTCTTGGAAATATTCTTGGATGAGGGAGTGCATGAACTGCTGCCTGGTGCGAGTATTGTAGTTTCTGGTGTATCAAATATTTTTGGTTTCTGGCCCTTCTTTGAAACAAGCTTCTCAAGATCAGACAAAACAGGAACTTTTTGCTGAGAGGTATCCGACCTCGTGTGAGGTTTCTTTGGAGCCAGAGCTATTTTCAAACAAACACAGCTTACTATTTCCTCCTCTCTGAACAACACGAGGAAATGTAAAACAAAACCCAAGGAAATCTTCGAACATTCATCCCCGGCAACGGCGCCAATTAATGTTGTACCTTAAGTGACAATTCCTTAGCTGTGAAAATGATTGTGCTTAAGACATTATCTGTTTGTGTCACAAGTGATTATTATATATCTGTCTCTGTATTAAAACCCCTAAACATTGATTCTGTAACTTTCAAATATCAAACCCATACATGTTTCTGCAATGCCATATCCCCATTATGCTTAAATGAATGGATGGAAGAAAATGAGAAGAGGATTTCAAACTGATATGCTGTCTAAAACAGAATCTACCATTTTAAAATCTAGAAGGATTATGTAAAGATAAATTTAAAATAGAGGAGCGCACATTAAGGTTTGTTTAACTCTTAAATACACATGTATAAAGAGACCCACTGCTCAAATTACTCTATTTCATTCATAGATATGAAAACATTATGTAAACTGGATAAACTTTCAACATAACTAGAATAATAGAAACTTGCATACTACTTTCATTGATTTGCAATTCTCAGTACAAAATTATGCTTCAAGGTTCAAAAACTCGGAACCTTCATCTTTCTTGAAATTGTCTTTAAATACAGTATCACAAGTCAGTTTCCAGTAATGAAACTGATTCTAACTGCCCTAACTAATTCTAACTACTTGAACTACTGACTGTTACGGAGGCACATGCCTCAAAAAGGTTTTATTACATTTACATGATTTTGAGAAATAGCATAATGAGAATTTGAAAACTTCTAATCTATGAGAACAGCTGCTCCTGAAGCGGTTGTTGAATCAACGGCTACTTTTGGTTGAGCCGCTGGGACCTCTTTTGTTGAATCTATTGAAAATTTCTTGCACTTCTTCCATAGCTCGTTTTGAGTTGTCGAGGAATTTTTGAAACTTTGATATTCTATCCTGAACGCCACAATTTGACTGTGTGTAGGTTTTCCTGTAAAGAGAGTCTTCACCATCCATAGCAAATTGAAATGCCTATGCAAGAAGTTAAACACAGTTTCCCCTTTTAAGATCTATGTCTTTTCGTGTCTATTATCTGCCTTACTTTTTGCTAATGTTAACTGATCTTCATAAAACTTCCATGACATGATATTTCCTTTCTCAGTCCAGCATGAAGGTAAACCTGTTCTGGTCAGTTTTTCAAATGATATATCAAACTTCTTTACTGTCTCCTTGATTCCCAGTAACCTTTTCTCCGCAACCTTCTGAATATCATTCTTAATTATCATCTTATTAAATTCCTCAGCATAAAAGTATCTGTCTTTTATTCCAATATATTCTAATTCTTCGTCTGATTTGGAATTGATAAAATTTATAAACTTCCTAGCCCAATTTTCTCTTTTAATGGCCGTCTGTTTTTCAGATAATATCTCCTCTTCATGTTCTGAGATGAGGCTTTTCTCTTTAGCAACTATATTCAGGGAATTCCAATTTGACTTCATTTCTAAAATAATCTCACCCCAAATGATATATTTATCTTTAATAAGCGAGATATTACCTTTTAACTTCTCCTTGAGATCCTTAATTTCATCTTCAGCCTTCTGTAATTTCTGCTTATTCTCATCCGCTTTATCTTCTAGTGCTCGCATGATCTTGGTGGTCGTTTCTAGCTCTGATTGAGCCTGCTTTCGATCTCGTTCTGCCATCTTCAATTCTGTACTGAGCTGAACAATCGGTGCTTGAGGGTCTGCATTACCTGTAGGAAAAACAAATGTACAAGTGTGATTTTCAATATGGTTTTGTAATGAAATAGCAGTCTGTTTTACTTTAGTTAACTCTTCATCTTTCTTCAACAATTGCTGACGCAATTCTTCTTTCTCTTTTTCCACCTCTGCTACTTCTGCAGCCATTGAATGTTCTGCAGTAGGTAACTTCAGCTTTCTTCTTAGGGTGGATATCTCTATTTCTACACTCTTCATGAGCTTCTGCACTGCAGCCTTGTCATTCGGATTCACACCAATCTTCATGATAATCTTTTTTAACTCTTCGTTTTGAACTGATAAGGCCCTTGAATTGGCCTTTTCCATTTTGAACTATTTGATAACTTTTGCAAGCATGTTTTCAGCTTTAACCGCTGTGGCATTAGTCTTGGTTAAATCATTAACAATTAACTGTCTAGTCTACATATGAAGGTTCATCTTATCCCACAGTGGGATATTCTTGACATCCATAGTTATATTTACCTCATTGAAACTGCTTGAAGATCCAAGGGACATCCCTATTGGATGTGTTAGAGCCATTCTGAATTGATCCTTTTCAAGGTCCATTACAGTCAACAACCTAGTTTGATCAGCAGCTATATGATGCTCCGCCTGAGCCTCTACATTAGCTTTTATTCTCTAATTTCTTTCTTCAATCTGTGTAAATATTTGTTTGACTGAAGGCATCTTCTCTGAGTGAAGTTCATGGCCTCTAGGAGAAGAGGGGACATTTTGTTCTTCATTGATATGGAAGGTAAAACTAGGTGAGTTTGAAGAATGATCTTCAGCCAATTTAGTTCTCTTTTCCTCTCTCGGCTCTTCATCATCTACTTCAACAACATCATCCCTACCTCTTTTATTTTCCCTTTCAGTTATGACGGGTGTTTGAATACTCGTTTTTGATGCACTTAATTCGCCTGGGTTTGCCAGCTTCTCCTGATCAGGTCTGCTTACGTGAGAAAACGCAGAATATCCATTCTCAATTCTTCTCTGGGAAATCACTCTATGCGGATCATATGACCATTTTTCTCCCAGTAGCAAATGTGTCTCTTCCAACATTTTAGAAACTTCATCAAAATCTTGCCTCATAATGACCACGAAGGGTCCCACACTCATAGGTAATTTATACATAAAACTTTCTTCATGGGAAGAAAGTGCACCTGATCTACATTAAGGCTCTGTCTTATGAATTCCAAGGTGAAAAGCCGCATAGGTACAAAAGTCGGGAGCTTATAAGGTTCAATACTGGCTCCATACAACCTTATTTCTGAATATTCTTCAAAAACAAACCAATCTCCGAATCTGCAACTGGGTCCCAACTGTAGAAATTCCCGGGCTTTTGGTAGAAAACATGGAGGAGGGACTCCATTCAAAATTCTATAAGAAATAGACATATAATGAATAGAAAACTCAAATAACCCTGCTTCATTTCCTTCTTTTCTAGTCATGTCAGTCCAAAATAAAACTGATTGCTTTTGCTTGTTAACATCAACTATATTCAACCCCAAACTCATAAATTCTTCGACATTTTGATATAAAAATAAATACACAATCAATGACGGGAATTTACAGAAACCTGTAAGAGGAAAGGTCATCAAATAAGAATTTACAATCTCCTTCCAGAAACATGGAATGTCGAGAACAACCCCTGGTTTCATCATCAGCGCATACATTCCCAATACTAATTTATCGACTGTATGGTCATTGTCTTTGCCCAAAATCTCTCCAATGCAACTCAGAATTGGTCTATACTCAGCATTGAACAATTCCAAACTAAATTCTTCTCCTTCTAGTTGAGCTTCCTTTGAATTTGGTCTCAAGTAGGACATACACTGGTCAAATTCTTCATTTGAAAGGTCCTCAAAATAACGAGCCAATGAATCTTCGGAGAATTGCAGTGGTGACTCGTTTTCAGGAAAGCATAATGCTTGGCGGATTAACTGCGTCGATACCTGCAAAACGTTTTCTCCCTGCGAATTCATTATGAAGAACTTACCAGGATACATCGAAGAGACCAGCCATGAGATAAACTCGGGAAAGAAATGGGCTTTTGGGATACAAGCAGACAGTATACCGAAATTCTTCATGGCGGAAAAGACTGGGGATTTCTTAGCATTTAGGGTCACTTGATGATACAATAAGGGATGATTTACAGAAGAAAAGGTATCCTGGACATCTTTTTCACTCCATGAGGGAATTGAGGCTTGACGAACCAGATAGAGAAACTTTTTTTGCCATGGCTTAACGGACAACAGATAGCAAACGGAAAGGTGACGGTGATACAGCTCGAAAGGAGGAAAACGACAGCAGGTACTTTGAAAATGGGGTAAAAGAACCTTTTAAAAACTGCGCAAAGCCATATTTAATGCCTGGAGTGACGTGTAAAGTCGCTGACGTGGGGGTACAGCTGTCTTCCACCTCATTTTATGACATCACCGCAGGGGCTGCTGGAGTACGGCAGCAAATTTTTAGTTGCCCCCCCCCCTCCCCCCGCGCAATGCATCCATGCCATCGATCAACTTTTACCCGTGGTCAAATGGGTCAACTGCGGGGGCAGCTAATCCATTAACTCACAAAATCTTCACATCTCCGCAATTCATCTCCGCTCATAATCTTCAAGGCTTGTCTTTTCGGCCTTGAAACTTGCTCGATTTTTAAACATCAAACGATAACACGAATCCAAATAAAGTTTAATAATAAACTTAAATGGTAACGAAATTCTAAAATATCTCTTTTTCATGCTATGGTATACATTATACCATAACATATACTTTTTTTAAAATTCAGATTTTTTTATTTTTCAATTTTCAAAATTAAATAGAAAAGGATATGCAGATGATCCACAACATACCTCATCATTGTAAGTGGGCCGAGCTACTTCCTTGTGTGGGTTTGGAAATGGTGGTACAGGTAGTTGAGTGGGATTGGATCTTTGAGATGGATGTGGTTGAGGTTGTGTTTGTGGTGGAGGTGGATGGTAGGGATAGCATGGAGTTGGGTATGGAGGATATTGAGGAAAATGTTGAGGATATTGTGGATTTCTCCCATAAGGTCCTTGCCAAGATTTGTTTTGGGGTTGAAATGGCCAAGGTTTCCAAGGAATGGGTGTGTTCCAATTACTTTGAGATGGATGTGCATAACCTTGAAATTGTGAATTAGGTTCTTGCATCATACCAAGTTGACTAGGTTTCCATGGTCCTCTTGGAGCTACATAACAAAGTTGCCTTGGTGATTGACTCGCTCCAGTGTCTTCTTGTTAAAATTCCTTCAACCTTGGTAATGATGGGAAATATTTAATAACATGTGATTTTGTATGTAAAACACAAATATCAACATCTTATTTTTTCTCATCTTGCATTCTTAACATTTCTACTTGTTTGCTTAGATATCTAAGAATTTCCATTTTAAATTTATCCAAAAAATTTCCAAGTTCAGCTTGACTTACTGATCTTGATGTTGATTTACTTACTCTTATCCTTCCTCTTGATATGCACTTGCATGTTTCACAAATTTCTTCAAATGATAATTGATATACATCGCATCTACTCATGAGATCAAGGAGATCAATCCACTCATCCCTAATTATTTTAAGTACGAGGGTTTTGTGTGTCAAATTATAAATGATGTAATTTTTCCCTCTTAACATTATACATGAATCTCTCTATTAGATCTTCAAGGTTCTCATATTATTTTTGATTCATTCTAAATATTTCTTCATTGAGATCATGATCTTTATATTTTTCTAGAAATACATTTTGCATATCATTCCATGACCTTCTTGAATTAGGCCCTAAAATCATGAACCATTTAAGAGCTCCATACTTCAATTTTTTCAGAAACAATATCAATTTTTGAGTGTCTAGTAAGTAACCATAAGATCTACAAAGGATTTCAAATTCAAAGAGAAAGGTTTTCGGATACTCTGACCCCATACCATGGAAGTTGGGAAGGAAATATGTAGGGATGTTAATCATATGAACACTAACATAAATATCTTGAATGGGAAATCTAAGAGGATCTTCTTCATTGTCATCATCTCCATCCACTTCTTCTACCTTCTTTGCCACCTCCTCTTCTTCTACCTACATAAGTGGATGGTGATGTGGCTCTTACTGAACCACCTAATCAAGTGGGGGGTGTGTTATTGAAGAATTTTTGTTTTTGTTTTTATGTTTTTTTTTTAATGCAAACACTAATGCAATGCAATTTTCTATTTTTGAAATGAAATATTCCTAATGCAATTTTTGTATGTTTTTGCAGAAAGTAAAAGGAATGAATCAACGAGGAAAGAAAACAATGCATAATTTGACACCTCCATGACAACAATGCCAAAAAGTGATGAGCCACATTATTGCAACAATAATGTTGCAACTCCCAAGGCTACCAACTTAAATTATCAACTCGGGGTTTGTACAAACTTAAGAGGTGTCAACCTATATGTGTAACATGCAATGTGTCTTTCTTTCGTTAATATGATGAAAAGAAGTGAATGCCATAAAATCTAATCTAAACTAGTTGCAAAAATGGAAATGATTATCTATTTGTAGGAATAGAAATGTGACTCTACTTTGCATAAATGTAAAGGTTAACCTACTTTCATGAATGCAAATGCTATTCTATTTCCAAAATGTAATTCTTATATCAAAAGGAAACCTAGTCTATGCAATAGAAGTATCAATGTTGGAAATGGAAACCATAGATTAATATGTATGAAACAAAACCTAATAATGATCCAGGTGGATATTGGTGGTCACCCGCCTATTCCACTTGGGGCTCCACCATTGTATATTTCAGTTTTGATTTTAGCCTGAGTTACTGCCACACAAAGTTTTAAGGTCCTAAGCTTAGGAGCGTTTGTGACCTAACGGCGTTTTGACAGAAAACAGCAAAAGTTCCATGGACCATGCCTGAAAACCCCCAAATTCCTCGGATAGATCTTTCTAACGAGGTATAGTACGCGTCAAACGGAGATCGTATGCCAAAGTTACGCCCCTGGGAAGTTGAAACACCAATTTACCCAAACGGGGCCCATAGTTTTGGCGCTTCATCTCCTAGGGTTAGGGTTTTGGCTGTTTAGGATTTCCCATTGTTTCTAATTGATAAATAGGCCCTCGAGCCTCATTGTAACACAGTTCAGAGGCCTGTAGCCGCCACATCTCTTCTCAGAGATAGCTACCAGCGCCCTAGCTAGTTTTATTTCCATTCTGTCTGTAAGCAAATTTCAGTTCTTTGATATTAATGAAATGAAGTGTATTTCGCTACATCTCTGTATTTAGCGATTTATATGGCTGTCTGATACAACGTTCACGCACGTAGGATCAGTAGAAACTCTAGATGCAGCACCTACTTGATCCTTCTTTGCATGTCGGCAACAGAGATGCATTATAAAGACTAGGGCTTCGATCTAGTGGAGACCTTTACAGATCCGACTCGCAAACCTACATGGGGCGCCCATGAGGCGAAGAAAGATGAGGAAGCGAGAGATATCAAAATGACCTGCTCGGAGGCCCTCGAAAAACAAAGGAACGCGATGATGGATAACTTTGCTCAGATCCTTCAACGGCTGCCCACCGGCGGCGCATCTGCATCCAGTAGCCACTCTGGAGTTGCGACTCCCTTTAAGGTACAAGTAGATTTTGACATTCCCATATTTGAGGGTCAAATAGACGCAGATGCCGTAGATAGATGGTTGAATCTATTAGAAGGATATTTCTCTGTTCATGACTTTTCAGACCGGGAGAAGATTATTCTTGCACTCCTCAAAGCTACCCCCCATGTTAAGGACTGGTGGGAAACCTACTGTGAGAACAAGGACCAGACAGAACCCTCTCTGTTCTCGGCCGTACCAACTTGGAATTCTTTAAAGGCGGCAGATCAAAGGAGCATTTTATCCGTGGGAGATATGAGGACAAATTACGCTCTGATGGAACCGTTTGTGATATGAGGATCAGATACGTAATTTGTGAATCGTTTGTTCCATACTGCTAAAGTGGAACATCAAGATTCAGAGAAACATCTGGTGCTAAATTATCGCAGCTGTCTGCACAAATACATTCAGGAGGAAATGGAGTTCCTTGACATCTCCTCGCTTGGTACGGCATACCGGTATGCTGCAAAGATTGAGCAGAAATTCAAGCAGAAGAAGCGAGACTTTGGATCTGCGAATCAAAAGCAAGGGAAAGGTGCTTCCAAACCGCAGAACAAAGGACCGAGCCAAGGCATGGTGGCTAAATACAACTCATCGAAGCCACAAGAAAAGAACAGCACCGCAAAGCCAAAGAAGGACACGGGAAAGTGGTGTGAGTTCCATAAGAGCTCCACTCACAACACAAGTGAGTGCCGGGCCAAGCAGTCGCTAGTGGCCGAGATGAGGGCTTCTGAGTCAGATGCATGCTCCGACTCCGAATCAGAACCTGAAAAGGGGAATGAAAAAGGGAAACAGATTATCGATGCGGAGCCCAACGCCACTGTTGCCACTACAAAGGTCCAGAAGGAGGAACCGGAAGATCCAGAGGAGGAACGACTCTTCCACTCCCAGATGTGGGTAAAGGGCTCCCCTGTACAGTTCATTGTCGACAATGGGAGCCAAAAGAACCTCATTTCAGCAGACGCCGTGAAGCGGTTGGGCTTGCCGACTACAGCTCACCCACATCCATACACCATCGGGTGGCTTCACCAAGGACGAGATCTCCGCGTCAGCCAGCAGTGCCGCCTTCCCTATAGCATCAAGCCCTTCACGGATGAGGTATTATGTGACGTTGCTCCTATTGATGTTTCCGATGTATTATTAGGAAAACCATACTTGTGGAAGCATCATGTTGTGTATGAGTCTCTGTCTCGTGTCGTTATTGTTACTTTGGGAAGCAGCACAGATGCCTCAGGTATACCACCCTCGCCGCTTATCTCTTGGGTTACTACAAAACAGCTGAAAGGGCTGAGCTTCAAACTTTGCAATTCATTTCCCCGATGATACGCCCCTGTGGCAAGAAGAATACCGGGCCACGACCTCCGCATTAGCCCGCACAACAACAACAAATGGATAAGGTTGTGGAGGAGTACGGGGACATATTCACCTCACCCACAGGGGTTCCTCTGCACTGTCAGGTCAAGCACCCGATTGATCTGACCCCAGGTGTGCCGCTACCCGGTGCTCTGTTCTGGAGAATGATGAAATCAAGAGACAGATTCAGGAGCTGTTGCAGAAAGGTCACATCATACCAAGTTCATCGCCCTGTGGGAGCCCGATCGTGTTGGTACAGAAGAAGGATGGGACATGGAGACTCCGTATTGACTATCGGGCGCTTAACAAGATCACTGTCCGGAATAGGTACCCAATCCCATGAATTGATGACCTTCTGGACCAACTCAAAGGTGCAAAATATTTCAGCAAGATCGACCTGAAGTTTGGGTATCACCAGGTACCAATTGAACCCTCCGATGTGTGGAAGACTGCCTTCAAAGCCAAGGAAGGCCTTTTTGAATGGCTGGTCATGCCTTTCGGGTTGACGAATGCTCCCGCCACCTTCATGAGGATGATGGATGACATCTTGGGGCCATTCACCAACTCATTTGTAGTGGTGTACTTGGATGACATTCTGATCTTCAGCCAGACTTGGGAAGAGCACCTTCACCACATTCGACAAGTCCTCCAAACACCGCGGCAACACAAGTTGTGTGCCAATTTGGAGAAGTGCACTTTTGGCATGACCCAGGTTCAATATCTGGGATACATTATTGATGAAAGGGGGGTGCATGTGGATCCAGCCAAGATCCAAGTCATTCGGGATTGGCCACCCCCAACCACTATAACAGAGCTTCGCAGCTTTCTGGGTCTTGCTAATTTCTATCGGAGGTTCGTGTTGGGATTCTCTCATATCACTTGGCCCTTGAGTCAAGTCACTAAGGGAGGAGCGAGAGCAAATTTTTTTTGGTCGGAACCTCAACAGAAGGCGTTCACAGAACTAAAAAACCGCCTCTGTTCTGCCCCAGTGCTCACTTTACCAGACTTGCAACAGCCATTTGAGATCGAGACAGATGCCTCTGACTATGCTATTGGGGCAGTTCTTACTCAACAGGGACATCTAGTGGCATTTCACAGTGAGACATTGTCTGACACAGTTCGCAAGTACCCCACATATGACAAAGAAATGTACTCCATTGTGCAAGCTTGTCGACAATGGAAGCATTACATTTTTGGGAAGGAAACAATCATCCACACAGACCACAGGCCCTTGCAGTTCATACAGACACAAGGGAAGTTGCAGAATGATCGCCATCAGAAGTGGTCCACATATCTGCAACAGTTTCATTTGAACATCAAGTACAAGAAGGGTAGCACCAATAATGTTGCAGACTGCCTCAGCCGACCACCGATCGTGGCGCTCACCACCGTGCTCAACTATTGTGGGCACGAGACTTCTGATTGGCCGCTTCTCTATGAGAGTGACCCAGAATTCGGCCACACTTACAAGGCACTCTTGGGGGGTGCGCAAGTTCCAAATTTTCACCTCCAAGATGCACTTTTATGTCACATGGGACACCTTTGTGTTCCTTCAAGCGAGCGTGCCAAGATGATATGGGAAGCACACTACAGTCGAGTCACTGGGCATTTCGGGGTCGAGAAAACAGTAGCAATCCTGCAGAAGTATTTCTATTGGCCAAACCTTCAAAAGGATGTCGAGAAGCACATCAGATCTTGCACTGCTTGTGCCATTGCCAAACCGACCATCAAGAAGCAAGGCCTATATACTCCTCTACCTACCCCTAGTCGACCTTGGGAATCCATCTCCATGGATTACATGTCGGGCCTACCTTCTACTAAGCAGGGAAATGACTGTGTTTTTGTGGTCGTTGACAGATTCTCGAAGATGGCCATTATGGCGGCCTGCAAGAAGAATATCACAGCAGAAGCCACTGCTAAACTCTTCTTTGAACGAGTGTGGGTGCACTTTGGGATCCCACAGTCTATCATATCAGATCGGGATAGCAAGTTCCTCAACACATTTTGGTCTAGCCTCTGGTCGATGTTGGATACCAAGCTCACCAATTCCACAGCTTTCCATCCCCAAACAGATGGCCAGACAGAGGTTGTCAACAGAATGATTGTACACATTATGCGCATGCACAATTCAAAGCATCCACGCACATGGGACGAGAGCCTCCCCTATGTACAACATAGTTATAATCGGGCTCTCCACAGTTCAATCGTCCATAGCCCCTTTCAGGTGGGCTTGGGATTCCAGCCACTATGTCCCATTGACGTAGCCATGCCATTTGCAGTTGCTCAGGTCAATTCAGCTCATGTCCAGTCTAAAGTTGACAAAGCAAGTAGCTTCATTGAGCGCATTCAACACATCCGCCAACAGGTTCATGATATATTGGACAGAGCCAATGCCAAGTACAAGCAACGCCATGATCAACACCGAGTGCCACACAACTTCCAGGTGGGTGAAAAAGTATGGCTACATTTGCAAAAGGAGCGCCTCACTGGACCCCACCGCAAGCTTCGCCCGCTCCGATACGGGCCGTACACCATCACCAAGGCTGTAGGGAACAATGCATTTGAGCTCAGTATTCCACCATTCCTTGGTCTGCACCCAGCCTTCAATGTGGATCGCCTTCGTCCTTACTTCCCACCTCTACTGGACACCTCGGACATTGCAGAACAACTCACACCAACTGAGTTAAATCCAGACTGCATGGAACAGGCCACCACAGATTGCATCATGGACATGCAAATCAAGAACACTCGCCAGCAGAAGATCCAACTATATCGGGTTGTCAAAGTTGGCCAACTCCTGCACCAAGGAAAGTGGTTCACCAGGGACCAAGTTCAGCAGAAATTTCCTCATCTCATGGAGGAACTTAACGCAATGGGGACCATTGCTTCCTAAGGGGGAGGAATGATCCAGGTGGATATTGGTGGTCACCTGCCTATTCCACTTGGGGCTCCACCATTGTCCATTTCAGTTTTTCAGTTTCGGCACAGTTTACTATTTTTAGCAGTTTTTCGGGTCCTAAACTTCCGGAGCCGTTTTGAGGCCCTAAACGACGTTTTTTGGGAAAACGGAGGGCAACATGGGTCCATGGACCGATGTTGCTTGTTCCAAATTTGTATTCCTCGGATAGATCTTTCTAACGAGGTATGGTACGCGTCAAACGGAGATCGTATTGCAAAGTTACGCCCCTGGGAAGTTGAAACACCAATTTACCCAAACAGGGCCCATAGTTTTGGCGCTTCATCTCCTAGGGTTAGGGTTTTGGCTGTTTAGGATTTCCCATTGTTTCTAAATGATAAATAGGCCCTCGAGCCTCATTGTAACTCAGTTCAGAGGCCTGTAGCCGCCACATCTCTCCTCAAAGATAGCTACCAGTGCCCTAGCTAGTTTTATTTCCATTCTGTCTGTAAGCAAATTCCAGTTCTTTGATATTAATGAAATGAAGAATTATTTCCACTGCGTCTCTGTATTTATGGTTATATGTTTATTCTGTTGCGTTCCTGCATAAATCCGGATCAAATAATGAAATCATTCTTCAATCACTGAATTCAAGATAGATTTTTTCATTAGAGTTCATAAGGTACTTCATGATGTAATCATCATTATGCTCTTCAAGTCAGGAATCTATCCACTAACCATAATTGCAGAGGTTAATTGCAAAGGAGAAGAGACAAGGATTAAGAGGTATTTTGGTCTTACTCAATCATGTTTCAAAGCCTATAGGTAATTATTCAATCCTAAGGGATAAAAGCCAAGCTTTTGGAGCAAATCTAGTCAAGTTTACACATGCTATAGGAGTGCTACAGGAGGTGCTACATGAGGTCCTGTTTTTCTCCAGGAGGAGATGACTTGCCGAATTCCCAGTAAATCAAATTAAAATGGGTTGAGAATTTTTTTTTTTATCAATTAGGATTTCTTAGGATTCCATTCCAAGTTTAATCACTCCAAAATATCCCTATTAACACGTGCTAAAAAATAACAGAAAAATACTACTGTAAAAACTGGAAATTCAAGAACTAGTGAGCTAGTTAACCTACCAAATGTCTAACCTAATCAAGTGTAAATTTTATGGGGTAAATTTTGTTATTAACTTTAATTTTTTTATGACCCAATACAAGTGTATTCAACTTAAATGAAACTCATTAACACGTTCTCAAAATATAGCATAAAATATTTACTATTTTGCTACAAGGGATTTCTAGAAATTCTAGATTTGTGAAATAGTAGACTAATCCAAGTAGCTCAATGATGAATATGACTTTTCAAATATGTCCTAAGCATGCATTATGATTATGAATCTATAAATAACCTAAAAAACAAATAACTTCAATCATTTAACCAATGTAACCTACAAAAAAATAAGCATGAATAATAAATGCATAAATAAGAGATGCAAGTGAAAAAGACATTCAAAGGAAATAAAGAAATTGTACAAGAGGGCCCTGAGGCTAATGGGATGGCCAATCCCAAGGATACTCATATTCCTATGAAGGAAACCAAGTTTTATAAGCTAAAAATGGCACCAAAATTCGTTATTTGATTCAATCCAAGTACATCCCCACTAGAAATGAAAGTGGAACTGCTATATAACAAATTTTCTCCACAAAAAGACTAAGAAATACATGCCCCTAGAGGGAAATTTGAATTTGTACTTATACAAAGTGAAGAGGAAGCATCATCCTTGAAAGGGGGAAGCTTTCCCTCCAAAATACCTCAAATAGTGGATATGGTTCCCAACACTAGGAATCTACATTAAATGACATGGAACACATCCCTAGATTTTCTCAATCACTGTAGGTCCAAAATTTGTCAATAATTTCATTATATTTTTTTCATTTATTATCCAATCTTGATCCTCCTGTAGTAGGGATCAAGTCCCTATATTATCTCCTCCTCCAAATCTTCATAATTTGCCTAATATTCTCACAATATTCTACAAAAATAAATAATATTAGGCACAAATATGCAATTATCTCTAAACCTTCCTAATGAACATATTAAAGTTAAAATATGTCATCAAATGCGAAAAAGAGAGGTTTAATGTGTTGAAGGATGGTCAGATGGGCCTTAATTTATGTCTAATTTGGAGGCCTATCATATATCGTATTTCATATTTTTTAGGGTTGATCTCATCTCTTGATATGTTGTGTTACACTTTTGATATTTCCAATTAGCACTTTTGTTTATGTAGATTTGAGACTTTAATCAATGTTTTAGTCTTTTGTTTTAGTAGTAGGACAAATTATTTGAGTGCAAATATTCGTATCATGTGGATGTAAAATACAACACTCATTAGAATATGTGACGAAATGATTAGGAAACATGCGAGTTGCATTAACTTTAGTGTCAAAGCTTAGATCGATACATCCATGATTGTTCAACTATGGACCAAGTTGACCCCTAAATAGCCTCACCCACTCAAATCCATTAATCCCAAATTGATTATCAGGCTAATAATGATATTGGGGGAATTGGACTTAGGTTGTGCATCATGAATATAGTAATGGGCTACAAAAGGCCCCAACTTATAACATTGCAATGGTAGTTGGTCTTGAAAGGCATGATCATCCTTTAGATAATATGATGGTACTTTATCGATTATCTATCTCTACTTTGAAAAGGTAGAGGGGAATGAGCTCTTTCTCTCTACCTCCATTTCTAAGTTCCTAAGAAAATGGCATGCTCAAAATTCCAAAGCCTATTATTTTTTATTAATGGTTGTTCCCATGCAAATATGTTAAAAGTTTCAAATCCTTATAATGCTTTAAATGGCCTTAGGGACAATGAGGAGGAGATGCAAAACATAGAAGGTTCCAAATGAAAGTTTCCTTATAGAATGTATAAGTTTTAAGTGACACTAGTACAAAATGCATAGCTCGCCATTACATAATTTTGATTAGCACAATGTACATTCTATGTCCGCAAGAAGTCAAAGTTTTTTTGTGTGTTAAATACAAATTTATTTTCTATTTGGTTGGGTGCTAAGTGTCTTTACTATGATCACTCAATGGGAAAGGAGGATTCATCACCCTAGTCTCCCCTTAGTTTTCTTTTGTTGTATTTGGGTAGACCATTAACCCTACACAAATTTTGGAGCAAATTCTTTTGAAGATTGATTTTTAATTGTTACATTTGGATAACATATATGCTTCTAATGATGTATTTGAGAGAGAAACATTTTAGTGGTGGATGGATGGTGAGATGTTTGAGACTCAATGGTTGATCTATGGATATTTTAACATGGTAGAAATTTAGGAAGATAAAGAAAGATCCTTGGTGACACTGCAAGGAAAACACTACGTAGCAGATGTTTTTAGTGTTACAAGTGTTAGCACTCAAATCTACCTCAGGCTGAAATGAAGTAAAACTCAAGGCTACATCAAACCACGCTCAGCCTCGTAGCTAGCCCTACGAGGAAAGGAGAGGGCTCTCTCCGTCAATCTCGAGATAATAAGCAAGTAGGATGCGAGATGACTTACAATAGGAACTGATTTTAGGCTAGTAAAGAGATAGGTATGTTTGTTTTTTGATTTTTTGGGTTTTCGCTAGAGAAATGGGAAAACAAATTTTGGGTCCGGGGATAAGGTCGACTCTTGCAGCAGTTCGAGTTGGGGCGAGGTAGGTGATGATCTTGATGCTTTAAATTGGATATATGGATAGATTAGACCGACGAGGAGCTGAAGAGGGAAAAGAAGAACTTGGATCCTCTCCAAACAACTGAAAACATATAGATCTAATCGAATTCAAAGGCCAAGCATCTGTAAACAATGGATTCAACCTTATTTCACTCATTCAACTCGAGTCGAAGCATAATGAAAGGATGGCATACATTAAACATGAAGAAACTTACAAGAAACAAAGAAGAAACACCATCAAGAACAGAACACCACAAGGATCCCAACAAGTGCCGCAAAAACCCCCGATCTTTCCTTAGCCAAAATATGAAAAGTATGTACAATGATATCAAAAGTATCCCAAGAGTCCAACCCCGTAGAATGCCTCGAAATTACAATATATAGATCACTCTAACACCTTTCCCCCACCTCTAGGGGTCGAATTCCCTCTTCAGGGATCAGTTTCAACCAATTCTAATCATGGAACTACAATCTAGGCGACTAACAACTTGCCTCTAAAAGAGTGGAAACCCGATCCATTACATGATTTTTTACTCATTTGAGAGTGAATCTTCTAGAAGAGATAAAAATAAGCCAAAGTTACATGCCAAACATGAATTTACATCATAAAAACCCAAAAAATTCTATCCATAAGCAAAACTGGTCCATACTAGGCGAAAAACTGAGATGGGCAACTGAAAATTCAGGAAAAATTTCAAGTAGGTCGCTCCTGAGCCGTGTGGGTCGCTCATGTTCCAGGCTGAATTTGAGGTACTTCCCGGCATCCAAATTGATCTCATGATAGCTCGTTGGAAAGCCCTGGATGTATACTTTCCAACCCAAGTGGAATTGCTGAATTTGGAGCTCATTTGACCCTCCAAAACCTCATTCTCCCAGAGGTACTCCCTGCTGGTGCAAAAGGTGGCAGCAAGGTGGTTTTCATGGTGTTTTTGAGATTTTTGACCATCCAGATTTTGATGAAATGCTAAATTGACTTCAGAGGATGCATAATTAACCATGAAAAATCCAAAAATGTAAAAAATTTCCTCCAGCAAGTGTCCCAAAAAAAAGTGAGCGCATGAGCGCGCGACCCACGTAATCGCAAAACTCGTTTTTTTACCCAAAAATTTGAAAATGACAAAATTTTCTCCGAATTTGCCCAAATTCGAGCGGAGGTCCTCCATCATGTTTCCCTGCCCATTCAATGAAGCCTCGGCCAAAATCCGAAGTGGATTGGGCCTTTTTCGCCGTCTAAGTGCCTTGCGCAACCTCCTCTTCATGATCTTCATTCTCGCTTTGCACACATGCATGCGAGCCCAATAATGGCCTTTCATGTGGCGAAGCATGTCTTTGTCTCGATTGGCCTTCGCCAACAACTTCTCCGCATGGATATTCACACGCGTGAGTACAAAAGATCTCTCGTCGGCTGTGTCATGTCACCGGGTCTCTTTCGATTCCATCGTCTGTCCTCACGGATTTGGCGCACCTCATAAAATGTGAGCTCATCCTTAAGCCGTTTGTTGCGCTCGCTCCAAATAGTTAATCACCCACCGAGCCTTCTCGCAATTGGTCTTTCAGCTAGTCATTCTCGGCCCTTTTCTCCCTGGATGACTTCCCTCAGCCTTCGAGCTAGGGGAGCTCGTATCAACATCAATGACTCACAAATCCGTGTCCCGCCTCCCGATGGGCCCTCATCATGCATGGGCCTCTTGCCCCCGTCTTGTACCCGTACTCGTACACCCTGTACCGAAGTAGAAGGCGAGACCCCTTCCACATCATGTGGAGATAATACTCGCCGTGTCGATGAAGCCTCGGCAAGACGCCCTTCCACCTCACGTGGAGATAATACTCGTCGTGTCGCCGCAAATAAGGCCCCGTGGCCTCGCTAATATGTCCGAACCAAAGGAGTGCCGATATGCTCGACCTCAAGTATGTCCCGGCTGGTGTGAAGGCTCTCCCGCATCATGAACCTGTCTCGAGAAGCGGTTGTGGCACTCGAAAAAGTCTCTAGAAATGAAATCCTCCCATGTGATGCCCCCGCTCGCCAACCGATGTGACACCATGATCTTGATCAAATCGAAATGATATATACTCCCGTACTCACCGCACCGGGCTGCCTTCTTCACGCACAAACATCACCATCCTCTCTATGTTGCGGTATATGAAATACGGGATATTCATCATACGTACCCTTGTGAAGTGCATCAACAAACGAATATGGTACGCGAAAAAGACGAGCATACCCGCCCTCACAACTAAAATATCGAATGATGAGCTTCATCACGTGCATACTCATCTCTCAAGAATCTGAATGGAAAAACTCTGCTCAAGTAACCCATATATCCAGCTTTAATATATGGCTCATAGTGAAATTTCTCTAAATGTCGACCCTTGTTCCATTCCTCGCCCATATTTGGTATACCAAAGGTGCTTGAGCAATAGTCAAGGGTGACACAATCAAATCAACCCCCAAAGCAAGACTTACCCGGCCATCCCGTAAATGTAGAACAAACAAACGGGCCAATTCACGATGAGGCCGTGGGTTTGTGCAACCATCTCACAAAATCTGAAACATGACAAGTATCGAAAACAATCCATAGCTAATGGACATGCCCGTAACCGATCCAAAGAAGTAGGCTCCTCTCTCGCGATGATTACCACTTCGTGATCTCCCGTGGGACCCCCGTGGCACATTACCTTCGATCACCGAATCACCGCCCGACCCTAGCTCATATTCCCGACTCTGCCTCCGACATGGCTCGACCAAGCTATTGGCACTATGTATACTGATATGAAAGCAAGGCAAACAAAGTTATGATGTTTGTTTCAACACCCAACAAATATCCCCACCGTCAAAACACCTTAAGGAAACAAACCATGATAATATCTCTTTTTAAACGATTGGAAAAAGAGGCACAATCTCTGTTTTAAATGCAAGTGAAACTTTGACCAAAGGGAGCAGGCAACCTTCGTAATTTTGAGCAAATCTTGTCAAAGGGAGCATGGCATCATATGAATGTGTTTGTCTATGAACAATTACAACAGAGTTATAAGGGTCAATGGGCAATGAAACAGAGTTATGAGAGTGTTTTTAACATTGGGCGATGAGACACAATACAACCACAATCACCATGGAACGAAAGTCTTAAACATGGTAAAGTAATAGCAATGGTCACAATGATATAATGGGTATGAGAATAATATGGTTTTGATAATATATGCAAGGCTGGATATATCACCCGACATAAAATAGGAGACAAACTCATGCAACCATCCATATTCATTTTAAAACCCCTGAAAAACGATATTGCCATGACTGTGGGGTTTAAATCCTCCATTTGAAGTGTTTGAAATCATCAATGATGCCACCAACACATTTAAAAACATCAAGCAAATTGCTAAAAACCTGTTTTGAAGGCCGATGGGGCGATCCCAAACAAGACCGGGCGCTCAAAACGACATTTTTGAACCTCCGTTGATGCGTGGGTCGCTCACCTGCGTGGGTCGCTCGACCTGTGGGTCGCTCACCTTGTAAGTTCACACGCTGAAATAACCCTGTGTGGGTCGCTCGCTTGAGATGGGTCGCTCGCGCTGGGTGGGTCGCCGAGGCTCCAAGACCCCGTCAACGCAGCTTTTAAAACGTGAATTCGGCCCTCCAACTCCAAATCTCGACTTGGGTGTCTGTAGATTGGTGCAAATGAAATTGGTTTGGCTTTTATATATGCTGCAAATATCTTCCACAATCAGATTTGTTTCAAATCTAATTGAAAACCCATATTACAATGTTTTTTGTAATTTCACATTTGGCTTTTTTAAATACAATCTTCTTTTGGCTTTTCCGAGTCTCGATTTTGATGATTTTGTTGTTTTCTTGGATGGATATGGCTATTCAGCTAAGGAAAAGACCAGAGTCTGCTTTTTGACATTTTCTTCTTGGTGGAATAAGTACAATTTATTACAACAATAATAATAATCAATTTCTAGTTCCAAAAAGCAGTTTTGGACTAGAAATGTAAAATGTCGATGATAATAAAACAAAAAAATCACAATATGCGGAACCTTCCTCACCTTGCGTGCTTTATGATCGGTATACAAATGACTCAAAAACCCTAGACACTAGGACCAAAGACACTTATTGACATTTTAATGACCAAAAATGAAATGACAATGACTTTGAGTGATTTTTTTGAGGAAAAATTTTTTAAAATAGTACTGCAGTGTACACATGAGGAAACATAAGACGACTGCACTCCCTTCATCAGTCCCATGGCATGCTCCTAGTGAAATGCAACGAAGTGGAACAAGCGAGACACCTAAAAATGAATATGCAAAAGACGAAATGATCACTGACGGAGGGCTGTAAGGGCCGACTCTAACAACAAGGTTGAGTAAAAAAAGAGAAAAAAACTCTACTATAATTGATGCCAATGATGTCAAAGGTTTTAGTCAATATTCAATATAATTGAAAATTTTGGATGGTCATAGGTTGTACTATAGGGTTTTTTTTGTACATTTAAAATACAAAGGTGCACTTGTGCACATATTTTTAGTGCGCATAGTGAATTTTTAATACATTGAAAGCATTGATGCATTTTTTAGACATACATAGCATTGATTGGTTTAAGCTATTGTAACAACATAGGTTCATATCATATATTTTAAATGCACCGATGCGATAATCTCTTATAAAAGCATTGATGTTTATAATATATTTTAAAATCCAAGGGAAAATTATTTTCTATTAGACATCGATGACAATTATCTGTTATTGTACAATGATGCAAAATAATAATTTAAATGTACCGATGATACCCTTCTTTCTCATATATGGGCTCTTGTTGGCTCTTTCAAACATATCACTTTTTGTCACATACTTTGTGAGCTCAATATGGAAGCAAATACTCTATCAAAGGAATATTTTATTCTCTGTTGGTTCTATTGGGATAGATGAATACTTTGATGGTGTGGAGATTGAGTCTATGGATACCAATCTCTCTTTCTAGCTTTTTATTTTCTCTAATTTTGTTATCATTTTTTTTCATTGTCAGGAGATAATTTGTGGATATAGGGGACCCTTGCCCTTGAGTTTTTGTAGTACGTAGGATGGATGGGATACAATCATAGGAGGGAATGTTGTGTGTTTTATGTTAACAATTATTTGTTGATGTTAAACAAGTTAGAATATAGTTAGAACATGTATACATTTTTTCTTATAAATATATATTATTTTTTTTCTTTAAAAAAAAAACAATTTAAATGTACTAGTGCTTAAATAGGTATCAAATGCATTGTTGATTTCAAATGAATATAATGGACGAGTGTGTTTCATGTGAATTGTTTTGCATTATGTGTATGTATATGCTACTTCTTTTCTATAATTACAATAATTTTTTTATTGTAGGTTTCTTGAAAAATTAACAACAATATCCATCTTCAGAATGGTCGACATTTAGAGTTCTAAACTAGATTCATATTTAGGACTAAAAGTCAAATAAGAAAAGAGAATATTATTATTAATAATTATCTATTAGTACTATTGTATTATTTATTAATAATATTAGTACCATAGAATTAATAATAATAACACTATAATTTTAATTAAAGTAATATTATTACAATAATATTAATAGGAGTGGCAAGAGGGGGACGGGTGCTTTATGGCCCTGAGGAAGTTAATGTTTTAGAGCATTCATGGGGATCAAGATGCATAAAAAATAAACAAGCTAAATCTTATGCCCTTTATTAGGGGATTTGACAGTTAGCCAAAGAAAATCAGGTAGCTTCTCTCACTGTTATGGAAGACTCCCTCCTTATTTAGCATTTGGTGAAGGGCTACTCTTCAAGGCACAAAACATTAGAAAGTAATATGAAAATAATTATGAAAGTAATAAAAGGGTTCTCTTCAATAGCATATTTCCATGTTCTTTGTGATCTCAATAAAGATGTGGACTTATGTGTTAATAAGGGTGTAAATTAAGATTGAGAGATTTAAAAATCAATGGCCAAATCTTGCCATTTCCTATTCCTTAGTGCTAAATGGATTGACATTGCACAGTTATGAATGATTGTATTATCAATCAATAATTGTATGATATGTAAATTTTATTTTTTTGTGGTTCAGTTTTGTAAGATATATACCTACAAAACCCCATTTTTTATTGTTTAGTTTGGAGTCCCTCTGGAAAATATTGTAGTTTTGTTGGATAAGAGGGCTCAAGATTTTTTTTTGAAGATATAGCTATGTACCACCTGATGTATTTGTTGTGATCCATGTGCAGAAATGAAGATAAATACAAAATTCTCATTCGAGTTGGAAAAAAAAATTATTACAGTAATGACATTAATACTGTTATATTAGTTTTAATATTTATATTTATGCTTTTAATATTGTCAATTGGGGTTATCCCGGGTGGTCGGGAGGAAGGAATAGAATCCTCCCCACCTCGGTTCAATTCATGTAAGTGAGGTGATGGATGTTGACAATATTGACAATATACATATATTATTCATATGGAATATACATGGTCATACCTATATAAAATTGTTAATACTCTATGGTTAATCTATTACTGATCACTATTATTAATACTTCAATAATTATTTTATTTTTATAATATTTCACCATTTATTTATTTTTATCCTTTTTAGTGTTTTCTCCTTGTTGTGGAGGTAAATCCCCTCTGCGGACAGAGGCAATCCCTACTAGCCCAGACCGGGTCTAGAAACAATCGTTCACGCTACAGTGCAGGTTCCTAATTGCAAATAAACCAACTAGAGATGAAGGCTTACCTGGAATCCAACGTTGTTGCTTGTAGAAGAGGTAGCGCTCCCGTTCCTCAGCTCTGGCAGATCACGATCCCCACGATCTCCGTGATAGGACACCTGCACATGTGAGAACAAAAAAAAAAACAAGCGTAAAATCCAGTAGATGCAACTATATGTCAGTAAGAAAGGACATAACTCATCATCATAAACAACAACAAGAGTGGAACCATAACCAATAGTCGTTCATTAATAATCAATCAAAGGAAAATTACAACCAAGTTTTGACGCTGAATTCTCCTTCGGAGGGTCGCCAGCAGAACACGTCTCGAAAAGCCTGTCAAGGATGGGACAAACCTCTCTCTTCAGCTCTTGACAATAGTCTCCTTGCTTGAATTGGCCTTAAGGGAATTATGGAGGTTCTTGCAGCATAAGGCTCTTGGGAATTTGGGAACTTGAAGACTAGCTTGCAATGGAGATGGGCAAGCTTTTATAGATGGAGGAAGGGGAGTTGGGATCCCTATAATTGTGGGATTGGCCCTATCATCAAGGAAGCTTCCATGAGAGGTGGCAAACCACTTCCTATCTATGGAAACCCGTAGCCAAACCTCCCAACTCAAGATAGATATCAGTTCCTGGATCAGTTAGGACGAAACTTCCGCCATTTATTTTTAAAAAACACTCCTTAAATTGGCTGGCGCGAGTGCGACTCTGTGACAGAGCGCCAATTGGCGCGACCTCTTTAAAGGATTTTCCCCATTGGCATGGGTACTGAACTGCCTGCTCGCGCCAATGCAAAAAGGGCCATTTTTAGGGTTTTTCACAAGGAGATGTCTTGAGGGCAATGAAAGCTTTTGTTCAGAGGGATGTCATGAAAGTGATTTCAATTTTTGTCTCTGTTCATAGGTCATGGAATGAGCCCTCCAATGTGAGAGATGGGGATTGCAGGGACGGTGAAAAATTACTGTGTAACAGATGCCCCCTAAAGCATGAGGCCCGAGAGAGAGAGAGGGGTGAAATGCTTTATGAGAATGTGTCCGACTGAAAACTCCGTCGTCGGAAAACCTGCGTGAAGAAATACAATTGATGTCTCAGATACATGACATATATGCGGTATGGGCACAGCCATCCATAACAGAGTATACAATAATCCAGATCCAAGGCATGGACGCAGCCATCCAGTGAGGATCGATAAATAGACTCAAGTATGGTCGCAACCATCCAATCAGTGAGTCATGTAAATAATCATAATAATCCACAAAATCGTAGCCTGGATTACAACAGACACAATCCAGGGTCTTGCGCTCCATCTCGACCCGAACAAAGTACAAGTTCAAGCATGCGAATATGTGAGCTGAAGTCGAACATGCAAGAACATCGTCTGATTACCAACCAATGATGAAAGTTGTTAACAGACGCGAGAGGTACCACCATTAATGCCAATGGTCCTCAAGGTACTACAGTTACAATCTACGGCATGTGAATCAATGAGCTGATGTCGAACACCTGTAGAATCACTCGATCAGAGGCCAATGATGAAAACCTCGCGTCGAATGCGAAGAACCTGCCATTGAGGCATGCAGGCTCCAAGGCACCAGAAGGGAGTCTCTAGACCAACTTCCTAGATAATGAGTTGAAGTCGAAAGGAAGTGACCTTGATCGAAGGTGGGCCATAGTGTTTCCCACATCATCGACACGAGACAGAGGAACATAATGTTGTTGTGAATCACGATCAGATGAGAATCAGAGGGAGGTTGATATTTGCAGAGGTCAACTTCTCTTGAACATATGGCGGCACGACAGTGAGTTTGGCAGTATTTGACATCAATAGTTCAAAGGTCATGGTGACGAGGCAAAGAGCAGATGAGAGGTCAAAATGGATTACCCAAACCCATGGAGGCAAGTGACGCACGAGATGAGATATCCCCAACCCGACACGAATGCAGACAAGTGCCATGTTCAAGAGCGACATACTGCCGACATGACAATGATGCTGGTTCCATTTTTTCCCCACCATTTCTGGCGAGTACCCCAATTATTTTTGATACAAGCTTGAAGGGGATAACATATGCTTTTGATATAAGTCCATCCTTCGGACGAGTCCATCCTAGTACATTTAACGAGCCCTAGGAAGGAGTGACTCGAATAGCGTCATTATGACTGAATCCGATGTCATTAGGGTTTAACGAGTCTGACAAAGGAAGAACTCGGCGTCTTTTCATGTTTAGAGAGTTTGAAAAGACAGCTGAAAAGTAAACTCCAATGGTCCCTTTTCGTAAATAGTTCCTCAGATCCGAAAAGGTAGAAAACTATGTCTAAGAAAACCTCCTAGTCGCGATAGGCTAGGGTATTCCTTTTTCGTAAGTAATCTGTCCCAGCCCGAAAAAGGGGTAAACGTATACTGGGTAGATGTCGTTTCGCAGCCACTTTAACGAGATCGAAACGACAATGGCCTTGGAAATCTTTTCATGTTTAGAGAGTCCGAAAAGAGCTGAAAGATGACTCCAAAATGACTTTTTCGTGTTTTTACCGAGTCCGAAAAAGTATAAAATACAACTCGTTTCACCGTTTAAGTCGCGTAAAAAACCTGTTGCTGCACACAAAGGCAAGTGTAAAACCCATTTTCGACAAAATATATCGCAATATTAATGAAAAATGACTTTAAAACCTAATAATATTTCAAAAGATAAATAAGTCTCAAACAAACAAATGTTTACTATTTACCCTTACTGAGAGCAACATGGTCCATTTGGTGTGCAAACTTCGACGGCTGACAATCGATCCTGCCACTCATTCGATTCTCGTCTGCCTGTAGAGGCACTTCCCCATCCATTCATCCAATTTTTCATAGTTTCCATTACTCATTAGATTTCTGTGGAAGGATTCTAAAAATTTAGGGCTCCGCCCATTGGCGCGGGTATCGGGCACGGACCCGCGCCAATGGGCTTTTATATACACAGGGCCCGCGCCAACTGGCACGACTATTTTAGAAATAGTCGCGCCAATGGCGGAACCGAATATTTCGCCCAAAATTTCTGAATTGTGAGTAATTTAAGTGAATTTTTAAGCATGACAGATATCTAATCAGGGGTTTTGATCATGTTGATGCAGGCAACCAAGAAAAATGGTGATTGAATGGAGAGAACGGGAGCACGGTGAAGAGGATGAATTAGCCATGGAAAATGAAACTTGCATGAATGCCCTCAAGAACTGTGGGCTTAAAAAGGTTTTCCTAACACCTTGCTTACGAGCTCAACCTAAGCTTCTTCAGTACCTGATCAGTATTTGGGATGCAGATGAACAAGTGTTCAAGTTGCAGGATCAAGTATTCGAACTGGAGGTTTCTGACATATACTTCATAACTGGACTATCACGCAGAGGTCCAGTACCCATATTGACAGGGATCAGACCATCAGGTGAAAATATGGAGCAGGTAATTGCGAGGGTATGCCCAGGGGCACAAACCAGATCAGGAAGTGGAAAGGTAGACATTCACACTATCGAGGATCTAGCACTCAGAGTAGTGCTACACACCATTACGCGGGCTGCAGGAGTGCAGGCCTCGCATGAAGCCACCAAAGCCCAACTCATACTCGCCTCTGAGTGTATGAGTCCTACACTGTTTGATTGGGCCACAGCCGTGATAGTCAACATGAAGAGGCAGCTGAAAAAATGCAAGCAAGCAAAACTGAAATAGTTTGGCCATGGTTCTATCATGGTATCGTTCATCTTGGAATGACTACCAATCTTCCAGGGCCAAGGGGCCATAGTAGCTGAGCCGGTACCACGAGAGCTGAGAATGGCTCGCTGGGTAGCACTGATGCCCAGAGCAGGAGGGGGCCAACAGATGTCTTGGAGGCCGGTGTTTTTTAGGCGGCTACGGCATCATTTGATCGTAGTCAAAGACTGGCCATATGCAGGAACCAATTTCACTGGTGATCCAAATCTTCCACTCCCAGAGGGAGATGATTGGGACGAGGAGTGGGGTAAGATCATCTTTTGATTTTATGCATTTATGACTTTTTGGTAATACATGTTCGTTCTAAAGACAATTGTTATGTGCATGCATATGTCGGCCCAGAGCGACCTGTCGGTATGTCTCCTATCTCACGGAGAACTCAGCCCGCAGCTGACCCTTAGGCGGAGGGTGCCGAGGGGGGAGAATTGATCCAGAACCTCGAGGGAATCGCCCGAGGGATTCCAGATTACGCCCGACTAGCAGATGTCCCACTAGAATACTAGAGACATACGGTGGGGGTGCCTAGTCGCCTCCACCATATCCTGAGACAGCTAGTGCGTGCGGTGACTTGTTATCATGAGCATCATGCAAATTAGACACCTAGGGCTTATTTCATGCATATTTTTTTGAGAGACATGTCGTCTCCGGATGTATTAAGATGAACATGTATATTTTTTGATTTTATGCGACGCACACTATGTAAACATTTCGATATCTATATATATACATATCTATTTCTGGATGGATCTTTCTTTTACATGTGATGTTGTTTTACAAATTGCGCAAATGTCTATCTAGCACCAAATTAGCTACTACATCTGTTAATGTATTCATATGCCTAGGTATATGTTGATATGTAATATAGTCAAAATTTCTTTCCAGTAAATGAATACATAGATACAGACGTAAAATGGATGGGTTTCTGACTTAATAATGACCATTAAGCTATAATACTACAAGTTGTGAGTCTAGATACATAAGTAATTGATGGATACCAAGGTTTACAGCCTCCGTTAATAATTCTAACACAGCACTATATTCCGCGATGTTATTTGTAGCACGTCCCAGACACACACCTTGCAAGTTGACCAACTCATCAGTAGGATCGTAGATTACCCAGGCTGCCAAAGACAGATTCCTGGTACTACAGGAGCCACCATCACTGAAACCAAAAAATGGATTGATGGACATCTGCAAAATCAGGAAGACCCTATCAGCAGAAAGATGTTTACATCGCACACCACACCACACATGCACACAAATGAAAAATACACACCTATGTACACACACCACACCAAAAATCACTTCAGGCGTAGTATTTTTTGAGGTACAACCCATTTCTGGGCTGCGCCAGCGGAACTCCTTCATAATCTATAAGCTCATAAGCCCCATTTTTCAAAATGCATTTTACTATGTAGGGCCCATGCCACATAGGTTGGAACTTACCGGCCCCAAGCTTTCAGTGGTGTCAGTCGCATAAGAGGATCCCAGGTCCCCTTCAATGAAAGCTCGTGAGAAACCGATTGATCGAAGTGTGCTTAAAGACCCGTTTTTTCCGTGCTTCAATGACGAGTGAACAAACGGCAGTTCATCTAACCGTTCCGCATATAAAAGACGCTCTTCCCTTTCGTTGTAAGTGCCTGAGCAGAAGTCCACACTAATTTCAAAGAAGGAATATCGCATTCCACCGGAAGAGTTGCTTCTAGACCATACACCAATTGAAATGGTGTGTGACTTAGTAGTAGTGAACTCTAAGTCAAACTCCTGTAGGATAACGATCCATTTGGAGTATTTCCCCCACAGTAATTGTCGAGAGAGAATATATGTCATGGGGTTGCAATCCAAAACCACTGTTATCGTACGCAACAGGATGTAATGGCGAAAATGTTGCACAGCGTGTACTGCGGCTAACGCCAACTTCTCAACGTGAGCATAACGCGTTTCTGTGTCGAGAAGGTTCCGTGATAGATAATAAATGACATGTTCATTACCCTCATCGTCATCCTGCACCATAACCATAGCTATGGTGCTAAATGCGACGGCGAGATACAAAGTGAAATCACGGTGATAATCAGGAGGACGAAGCAAAGGAGCATTAACAAGTAATGTCTTGAGCTTCTCAAAGGATTGTTGAGAAATTTCTTCCCAACGAAAGGGAACGTTCTGCTTTAAAAGGCGTGTGAATCCTTTAGCCACCTCCGCGTAGTTTGGGATAAAGCATCGAAGGAAGTTTGCTTTTCCTTGCAGACTCTGCAACTGATATAATGAGGAGGGTGATGGGAGATTGATGATAGCCTCGAATTTTAAAGGGTCGAGGTGAATTCCGTCTTTGGAGACTGTGAATCCCAAAAGACGGCCAGAATCCACGCCAAAGACGCATTTATGAGGATTAAGCCTAATATTGTAGCACCTACAGCGAAGGAAAATCTGGCGGAGGTGTTCAGGGTGGTCCTCTCGCCTAGCTGAGTGAGCTGGCAAGTCGTCCAGATAAGGCTGAACGATATGGCGTATGTCGTGGAAAGCGTAAGACATCGCACGCTGGAAAGTGGCTCCAGCGTTCTTCAAGCCGAACGGGAGCTTTTTATAGGCAAAAGTACTGTTGAGCCTCAATATTGTTCTTTCTTCCATCATACTTCACCCTATTTTCCTTTGTCCATTGTTATCCCAGGCCCAAATGATCAATGAAATTAGTTAAAATTACTTTAAGAATGAATATCATGGCTAACTTGCTAAGTTTTGTGATTTTGTCATTGTAATGCATTTTGAATCGAAACTAGCTACAGAATGCAGACATTCCGTAGCTAAATCACAATTTGAACCTGCCTTCAATGCTCAAGCATGTTCCAGGTGTCCTCTCAGGAAAATCCACACATGGGTGTATTCCACATCATGTCCTCAACGTTTGTTGCTCACCATGAAGATTGAACGGAATTCTGGATGTGGTTTTGTACGTGGGAACTCACACAAGGAGACAGACTCCTAATAGGACAAGGACATTCCAGATGTCCTTTGTCCCTTTACGCTGCCATCTTTAGAGTTCTAGTACGATTTTGATATGAAAAAACAATGATCCCTGTATTTTTGCAAGTTCTGTTATGAAGATTTGTAATAATGTACTCAGGAAACCGAGAGACAGGCTCTAGATTTTGATTAGATTTCATGGATTGACTGCTATATTTTTGAAGACCGAGAATACTCTGTTTTAAGTTATTTTCCTTTAATGAAGAAGACAACATTGCTTTGAACGCATTGAGTTGATTTTGAGTTAGATTCCGTCTGGTGGTAGAGGGCCCCTACCTCCTGAGTGGCTTTACTTTTGCAATCTAGATAAGTATCTTAGTTCGTTTTCAATTTTTTGAAGTTTGAGTTCATATTTAATTTAATTAGTCACTATAGCTATACTTGTTCTAAGAAACTCTTCCAAAAGATCATTATAATGAATGAGAAATGGCTGTAGTGTTATAGATTTTAATTGCAATTTCTTTTGTTCATTATCACAGTTGAACTTATTCTAGTAAACTCTTCCAAAAAATCATTATGATCACTAAGGCATGACTGTGATACTGAAGGTTTCAGTTGCTTGTTTACACTAAGCAGCATAGCTGATCTTACTCTTAAAAAGCTCTTCCAAAATATCATAACAATGGGTAGGAAATAGCTCTGATGTCTTAGTTTTTAATTGTAATTGCTTTCAGTTTTCATGTTTTCATTTGCATTGAATTGTACAGCCAGGACTGTTCTAACAAGCTCTTCCAAAATACCATTCATGATGGACAAAATAGTTTGTAGAATCCCATAGATTAATTGCATGATAACTTATTTAGAGTACTCCGGAGTCAAATTGTATTCAATTCATACTATGTTATTTTGTTTCAAGTTTGATAATGGCTTGTTAGTTTAGCATTGTTTATTATAGACTAGTAGCACTCTAGTTTAGTTCCAGCTTAGCTCACTGTGTTTACATTCCACGTTTAGTTTCCATCCATTGCATATTAAATCGCATTAGTTGTCAAACTTAAATACCACGGTCTTCATTATTTACAAAACCTCTTTTGTTCCAAATCTATATTAACTCATAATTATCTGGACAGAAGACAATATCAGTTTAAGGCCTGAAGTACTTTTGCAACCTTTTTTCCATTTCAAAAACAAGCCTTTCCTCAAAAGACTATTCTAAAAGGAAATCTATAACTTTTGAGTGAGGTTTAGTGGTGTTAAACTAAGTTGCAGAATAGAATTAGGAGCTAGTTTTAGAGTAGAGATCTTATGATGTTACAAATGTTCTTTTCCAAATATGTTTCAACAAACCTTTAATCATGGATAAGATGTTGTATCATTATAAGCTGATTGTTTAATTGTTTAGTTAGGAGAATTTTTATACTTAGCTGCCCATTTCTAAAGCTCTTCCAAAATACCTTTAATGAAAGAATTGGACAAGTTAAGTTCATGTTGTGATTTATTTTCTTGAAGTAATTATCAAGCTTTGTATTCTACTTAGTCATAGTTTAGGTTTGGTTCTGTTTCAGTATTTTCATTTGCATTTGTCATTTGTCATCAACAAATTAGCTTCACTCTATTTTTAACCAGTAGCTTCTTTCCACCAGCATTTAGTTCTTTCCTTTGTGAACATAAAACCATAAAAATACCAAAAACATCATAAACACTAGACACAATGTAGTAAGAAACAAACACCTAGGCACATACAGTGCACCTCACTTCAGCAGTTTACCAACCCTGGTTGACAATTAAATGAACTCAATTTAGGAGACTAGGTTGAGCCCAAACAAGTACCCCACGAACAGATGAATGTAGTCTTGTGTTGATCAGCAGGTAGAATGTTTATCTGATTGTACCCGGAAAATTCGTCCATCAAGGAATAAATCTCACTTTCGGCACATTCGTCGATGATTTGGTCTATGAACGGACTTGGATAGTTATCCTTTGGATAGGCGCGATTAATTTCACGGTAATCAACACAGATCCTAATAGTACCTTTCTTTTTATCGACAGGGACAATGTTGGAGACCCATTCTGTGAGGGGATTTGGATAAATAAAGCCCGCATTTAGAAGTTTTTCAACTTCTGCCTTAATTGCAGCGGCTTTACGAGGATGCATTAGACGTAAGCGTTGGCACACGAGCTTCGCAGCAGGGTAGGTTGGAATCTCATGCACTACGATACTGGGATCAATCCCAAGAATTTCCTCGTAGGACCAGGCGAACACATCTCTGAATTCTTTAAAAAGATCAGTATAGACTTGAATCTCATCAGGAGAACAAGTCACTCCCACATGTATGTTCTCAACGATCCCCGATTTAACGGAGATGTTGATCGGGATGGTTTGAGTGATATTACTCAGTTTTCCCTTTGAAATAACCTCGTGCGTCAAAATGGGTGTCTGGAGAGGTGGAGTGGGAACCTGAGATGCAAAACGCTCTAGAAAATCTGACATTTCCCCCAAGCTAGGCATGAAAGAGGAACGATGATGTCCATCGCCCCAAGGCAGCTCCTCAACAGACATGGTTTCAATAATTGCTTCATCGGAAGGAAAAGTCTCTTTAAGAGGATCCGACGAGTCGGCCTCGCCAAGCCAGGGGGATTGATAATAGATGTCTAAATCCGTGCTCGAGGGAGCATGCTGAGGCGGGGGAGGATCAGATGCAGCAACGATTTCACAGTAGCTAATCTCTACTGGAGTTAAGGGCATCGATTCTCCAAACTCAATCACCTGCTCAGGTGTAGGGATGAGCCAGGGGTCATCAGTCCTGGAGATCATATTAACTTGAGCGGTGTGTGGTGGTGGTGCGGGAAAAATACCCATGAGGACGGGGTCTTTGAAGAGACCGAGCCCTACACTGTCAGGGGGATTTGGGATTTGATCCACGTACGAAACGTTGTGCTCGGAGGTGGAGGTGAATAACGACAATTGATCCACCGTAACGATTTTTCCCTCGTGAGGGAATTTAAGAAGTCGAAAGAAGGTGGATGGCACGCATAGCATGGCATGAGTCCAGCTGCAGCAGAGAAGTATATTGTAGTTGAGCTTGGTGTCGACCACTTCTACTTCTACATTGACTGTCTTCCCCTCTAAATTAATCGCTAAACTCTCGATAACATCCAGGGGTTTGGATTCCCGACCATCGAATGCCTCTAGGGCATTAGGAGACGATGAAAGGGCCGAAGAGCCAATGGCCTTCCAGCAAACGGATGACATGACACAGGTAGAGGCACCTTCATCCACAATGGCCCTATGGATGTTAACACCGCTAATCCCGACTTGAATAACAAGAGCGATCTGATGTGGAAGTCGGGGGGTGAAATTTTCTAAGTCAAAGGTGACAAGGCTAGAATCGGCGGGATCGATTCCACCGATTGCAGATAAAAGAGCTTTCCGTTGTGAAGGACAACTTTGAAGAACTTCCAGTGCGGACATAGTAGAAGGTGCCTATGCCAGATCCTCAACAATACTGTAGTGCTGAGTGGAACGGGCATTCGGACTGTAGGAAGACTTTCGTAGAACACCTTTAGAAGGTGGCCTCACAACGGGTTCAGCAGTAGGCTTCTCAATTTCCAACGAACCGGAGACAAGTGGAGGAGGTGGACCATCCGCAACTACCTTCCCCAGTGCCTGACGTGATTCATTGTAATCCTTCGAATGCGTGGCAATAGAAATAGGTGTAGTACCATTTGTTGGAAATATGATGCAGAGTGTTGTCCTTGATGGCAACCCACTGAATGAAGATGAAATTGTTGGCATGTGTTGTCCTTGATGGCAATCCACCTGATGAAGTTATTCTTGACTTGATGGACTTAGAAATGATGTAAAACTGATGTATCTATAGTGAGAACAGAAGGCAATGAAGAAAGGAATTAAGTATGTGCTAGATCTATGATGAAAAGAGTATGTCTCAAGGCATACACGGATTCGTCTAGGAGAAGTCGCGTATGCACGCGGGAAATAACGTGCCAAATCGCGTATGGGTAAAAGCGCTCATAAAGTGAAAAACCAGGGGTAACCACCATGGTATTGACCCATTGTATTGGGTAATGATTCGTCTAAATGACCCCATCCAGGAATACCATCGGAAATAATGTGGTTTTGGCTCATGGTATTGAAAACGGGTAAATCTATATAAAGAGAAGAAATTCATTGTGCAAATCATGAGTGTGGGTGCAAGATGTCTGAGCTTGAATGAATACTTCTCTCTGAAGGATATCTGAATGAAAGGGTTACAGTTGAATGATAGATCTGAATGTATGATGCACCAATGAAGAAAATGATGAAGAAGGGAATCTAGATCTGAAATGTATTTGTATCTTCTAGATCTGTTCATTGAATGTTTAGATCTGAGATGAGGGGAACATCTGTCTGAAGTGAAGAGTTAAATCTGAACTGAATATCTGATCTAAAGAAGTATGCAGCTCTGAAATGGTTGAAGATCCATACACTAGTTTGCTGCAGAAGAAGCGCGTACATACGTGGGTTTACTGAAGAGAAAGCGCGTATGGGCAGAGAAATTAATTCTTCAATTTGTACAGAAGTATACGCTGGTTGATGTGAACGGAAGCGCGTATATACGCGATATCAGAGAAAGGAAAGCGCGTATGCAAACTAGGGTTTGCTGAAGTCTGTGGTAAGAAATTTCTGATCTGTTCTGATGGTTTACTGATATCTGTCAGTGAGTTATATGTATTAGTTTCATGTTTGACTGTGCTTAAAAGTATGGAGTGGGTCCAGTCTCAAAATATGATGTAACGTGGCCTGCAAGTTGTGTTCTAAAGGAAGTGTTGGATCCAGTGTGAAAATTGATGAAACGTGGTCCATAGAGGTGCTGAGGGTTTTAGCCTTCAGTAAGGGGGTTGTAGCTCCCTTCCAGGTGAGGCTGGTAAACGAGAACAGGGGGTCGTAGCTCCCTTCCAGGAGAGGCTGGTAAACGAGTCAGGGGGTTGGAGCTCCCTTCCAGGAGAGGCTGGTAAATGAGCGCAGGTGGGTGCCTGCATGCTGGTAGGAGTCTGCGCCAGCACATATGTTGTAAGATGTTTTCTCTATAATAAAATATTGAAGGCTGAGCAACTGCAGCGGTGGTTTTCTCTCGACTTGGGTTTCCACCTAAAATCCTGGTGTTCATGTGTGATGGTTTATTCTGTTCTTACTGCACATTTTTACTGTTTATAGAACATCTAATGAATGAATGATGAAATGATATATGGGAAGAATTAATGGCATAATTAGATCTCTGTGTATACGCGAGTTTTATGAAGTATATCCGCGTGTATACGCTAGTTGTCTTCAGCAAAGTAGCGTATGGGTTTTAGAGCATGAAAAAGTAAAAAAATTTAGTTTTCCCTAAATACTAATTCACCCCCCCCCCCCTCTCAGTATTTTTCCCAACACCATTCATCATAAAAACCTCAGACCCAAATGGTGCAGATGGTGAAGGTTGTTCAACCATCTGAGTCTGCTGAGATGGGAATGGTTCTTTAAGAACTGCCGGAGTCCCTTTGGAGCCTTTTAGAATTTTACTAACCTCAGATCGTCGTGGAAAATCCTTAGTATAATGATCTCCTTCACAAATGAGGCAGGGGTACTTCGGTTTACGTTGAGAACCATCCTCAGTGCGAGATTTGGATTCTGGCTTTGGGGCGTCGGATTTGGATTTACCTTTGCCCTTCTTTTTCCCCTTGGAGGTTTTTTCTGTAGGATTGGCCTGAACGGCGTTAACCTCTGCAGTTTGGCCAGAATCGATTGGAGCAGGAGGAGCAGAATTATTGGATGAGTTGGACTTCTGCTTTCCGTTCGAAGATTTCTTCGAATTCTGAGACACGGAACTAATAACACCATCCACCGCAGGGGTAGGTGGAGCTTTAGAGGTTCCAGACCATGGAGCATCAGGAAAAATATCATACAGCGTGCCAGACTGTGAGTATACCAGATCCAGATATTGGGCACACGCTATGGTTTGTTCTTCAGTCACACATGCTCCCATAGCAATATCTTGGGCGATTTTGTTAACAAAGGAGGTGGTGAACCAATGAGTTAGTATCTGATCAGGTATATGAAACTTGATCAGTCTACGATGACGTCGCCACTCATGAATGTGATCAGAGATGTGGGTGGCTTTTTCCAGCTTCAAAGAAGTCAGGAGATGCGTCTCGGCTTCGTAGCGAACCGGTAACTGAAAATGAGTCAGAAAAGCCATAACTAACGAATTGAAATCTTTAAAGATGCCACGGGATAATTCAATATACCACTTAGCAGCACCACCAGTCAAAGTGCGTTGGAAGAGGCGCAGACGAATGGAATCATCGACCCAAGAGTTGGACGAACACCAAAGATGCTAAGTCATCACATGAGCTTGGTGGTCCTCCCTAGATTTACCCTCAAACTTGGGGCAATCACCGGGTATCTTGGTAGGAACCGGAGGCCAATAAGGATTATGGACAAAATAGGCTGTAGAATCCCATAGATTAATTGCATGATAACTTAGTTAGAGTACTCCGGAGTCAAATTGCATTCAATTCATACTCTGTTATTTTGTTTCAAGTTTGATAATGGCTTGTTAGTTTAGCATTGTTTATTATAGACTAGTAGCACTCTAGTTTAGTTCCAGCTTAGCTCACTGTGTTTACATTCCACGTTTAGTTGCCATCCATTGCATATTAAATCGCATTAGTTGTCAAACTTAAATACCACGGTCTTCATTATTTACAAAACCTCTTTTGTTCCAAATCTATATTAACTCATAATTATCTGGACAGAAGACAATATCAGTTTAAGGCCTGAAGTACTTTTGCAACCTTTTTTCCATTTCACAAACAAGCCTTTCCTCAAAAGACTATTCTAAAAGGAAATCTATAACTTTTGAGTGAGGTTTAGTGGTGTTAAACTAAGTTGCAGAATAGAATTAGGAGCTAGTTTTAGAGTAAAGATCTTATGATGTTACAAATGTTCTTTTCCAAATATGTTTCAGCAAATCTTTAATCATGGATGGGATGTTGTATCATTATGAGTTGATTGTTTAATTGTTTAGTTAGGAGAATTTTTATACTTAGCTGCCCATTTCTCAAGCTCTTCCAAAATACCTTTAATGAAAGAATTGGACAAGTTAAGTTCATGTTGTGATTTATTTTCTTGAAGTCATTATCAAGCTTTGTATTCTGCTTAGTCATAGTTTAGGTTTGGTTCTGTTTCAGTATTTTCATTTGCATTTTTCATTTGTCATCAACAAATTAGGCTTCACTCTGTTTTTAACCAGTAGCTTCTTTCCACCAGCATTTAGTTCTTTCCTTTGTGAACATAAAACCATAAAAAAACCAAAAACATCATAAAACACTAGACACAACGTAGTAAGAAACAAACACCTAAGCACATATAGTGTACCTCACTTCAGCAGTTTACCAACCCTGGTTGACAATTAAATGAACTCAATTTAGGAGACTAGGTTGAGCCCAAACATTTTGGTGCCGTTGCCGGGGAAGTGAAAACTAGGTAACCTTTGTTTCTTAACTCCCAAAAACAATTATATGCGTAGAGAGAGAGACTCAAGGGGTAGATTCATAAGCAGTAGAAACAAAAGTTTGATTCCTAGAACACCACTTGTTTCACCTAGACCAAGAGCTAGTACACCTTCAACTCAGACCCACATTCCATCCTTTACTGATCCTAGACTTCTAGAAGACCTAAGATCAAATATTCCATTATATAAACCTTCCACTTCATCAACTGAACCTGCCTTAGAAGAAGATCCAAAGACTCCTGTTAGGGACACAAACTTTTCCACTTCCACAGGAGAATCAACCATGGAAGAAGAAGGGGGAGGAGGAGTCTTTAATGGAGAACACACATTATTTGGAGGGGGTAGAGGTAGAGGTAGAGGAGAAGGAGGTAGAGGTGCAGAAGGAGGAAGAGGTAGAAGAGAAATGGGAAGCTCTTTTGGGTTTCCTATAATAGATGAAGAAACCAATACAACCATTAAAAATATTTCACCCTCTGTCCTTCCAAACTTCTATGGACTTAAAACTGAAGATCCTGAAACCTTCCTATTTGAATTTGAAATCCTGTGTAGAACTTATGACTACTTACAAGATGCTCAAAAACTTAAACTATATCCTTCAACATTGAAAGGAGCAGCATTGAAGTGGTTTATCAGTTTGACCAACAGTTCTATTAGGACATGGGAAGACATGAAACAAGCATTTCTAGAGAGGTATTTGGATTATTGTATGCCGGTCAATCATAAGGAAGAAGTGTTTAAGATTTTACAAAAAGAAGATGAAAATTTGGAAGATTTGTTAGAGATATTTCATTACAACATCAAAAGAGCAAAAATGGAAAACTTAGATCAAGACACCTTAAAAGCTCTTTTGTTGAAAACAATTAGGGATGAATGGTTGGATATCCTTAACATGATGGGAAAAGGGGATATATCACAGCTCACATTACCTTAAATATCTGAGTTATGTATCAACCTTTCAAGAGGGAAATCTAAAACTGTAAAAGGTCCAAGAGATCCTACTCTTGCAAGGGCAAGTAAGTCTGCTTCTGGGACAGTAAGTAGGTCAGAAATAGGACATATGCTTGATGATTTCAAATCTGACATCTTAGGGAGTATTAGTGAACAAATAGACACCCTCAAGATACAAAACAAGCAAAAAGCTGAATCTGATGCCTTAGCAATCTTTTGTCCCAAATGTAGAAAGAAACATGCCTTGAGAGAGTGCCCTTTGGATGTAAAAATTGTAGAGATCTATGTCATTTGTTCTGAAAAACATGAGACCAAGAATTGTCCTTCCCTTCCTGGTCTCAAAGTTGTCTTTCAAGAGGAAATTCCTACAAATTCCACAGAATCTCTCAATTTTGTCTCTAGAAGGCCTTGGCAAGGACCTCAAACACAAGGATTCCATGATCAAATGTATAACCAACCTCCACCTTGGAATTCTTGGCAGCAACCTTGGCCTCAATTTCAAAATCAATCTCAAGTTTGGGCACAAGGAGCACAAAGTCCCTAGGGAAGATACTCTCAGTACTATCAGTATCCACCATCCTATCCACCATACCCACATTTTTATCCTCAAAATCCTCAACAAAATTTTCAACAAAATCCTCAACAACATCATCAGAACGTACCACATCAAAATCAACCACTTCCATTACCATTTCCTCAAAAATCAAATCAGTTACCTGCTCAACCCATACCAAACCCCAATAATAAAAATCCTCAGAACACATACATGATAGAAGACCAACAGTTTCCAACTTATTTAATTACTCCTTTAGACCTTAGTGATGTTCAACTTAGGTCTGGAAGAATACTTGAAAAGAGGAAACCTTCTGTGATCATACAAGAACAAGATAACTCTGAGGAATATTCTCTACGGGTGAATAAAAGTCTTGAAGAAGATACATCTTTTCAAGACCCAAACACTGAAAAATTAAAGCAAAAAGATCCAATAATTTCAACTCCTGTATTAGAGCAGCCATCAACATCTACTTCTATACCTCCCTTTCTAGAAAGATTACAAATTGATAGAGGTGTAGAAAAACAAATTATGGTGCCTAATTATGATTTCCTAGATGAGCTGAGAAATGTTTGCATCAAAATTCCATTATCACAAGCCGTCAAGGAAATTCCAATTTTAGCCAAAACAATAAAGGAGTTGAGCATGAAGAAAACAAGAAAAAGAATAAGAGAAACAAAGAAAATTCAACTGGCAGGAAAAATAGTAGACATTATGATGGGTAAGATTGCTATTCCAAAGTATCTTGACCCAGGAAATCCAGTTGTTAAAATTCACATCAATGGAATTGAAATCCAAAACACACTCATTGATTTAGGAGCAGCAATCAATATTATGAGTAGACAAATCATGGATAAATTGAAACTTCCTAATCTTCTCTTTACACCCACATTATTACAATTAGCAGACAGATCTGTGATCAAACCTGATGGGGTAATAGAAGACATTCCAGTGTCCCTAGATTCTTGGGAGTACCCTGTGGATTTCATGATCCTAACTCCTAAGAATAATCTAGGAGGACATCCTGTTATATTAGGAAGATCTTGGTTGGCTACAGCTGATGCTTTAATTAGTTGTAGATCCAGTGATATGTACATCTCTGATGGTAGTTCAACTAAGAAATTCACTTTGTATCCTCCATCTAGGACAATTACAGATTTAGATGATACTCAATGGATAGAGGATGAAGAATATTTAAACCCCCTCTTCACAATTTCAAAAATTAGTGAAGATAATCAAATTCTGAATACTCTAGAAAACTTTGAATCCTCTTCATAATACAAACATGAACCATTTCAAGAGGGATCCAACATTGAGTTTTTGTCATCAAGACAGATGTCTCTTCATTCTATGGATAAATTTGGCAGCTCTACAAGTGAGATATTTCAAGGCAAAACTTTGAATATAAACAAGAACCTAGAAAAATCTCAACAAGAAGAGTTAGTCAAGATATTACAGAGACATTCTTCTGCATATGCATGGGAGTACACTGACATGAAAGGGATAAGCCCCAAGAATTGCACTCATCACATCTATATAGAGGAAAATTGTAAACCAATCAGACAACCTCAAAGACGGATGAATCCAAATCTTAGGGAGATTGTTAAAGAAGAATTGCAAAAATTGTTAAAGGTCAACTTCATCTATCCCATTTCAGATAGTCAGTGGGTTTCTCCTTTGGTAATTGTGCCAAAGAAAAATGGTAAATGGAGGGTATGTATTGACTACCGGGAATTAAACAAAGCTACTCTTAAAGACCATTTTCCCTTACCTTTCATTGATCAAGTGTTAGATACATTAGCTAGCAAAAAGTACTTCTCATTCCTAGATGGGCTTAGTGGTTACAACCAAATCCAAGTAGCACTTGAAGATCAAGACAAAACCACATTTACCTGTCCTTGGGGTACCTATGCTTACCGATTATTTCCATTTGGATTATGAAATGCACCTGCAACATTCCAAAGGGCAGTATTAGGAATTTTTTCAGATCTAATACATGATTGTGTAGAGGTATACATGGATGATTTCACAGTTTATGGAAACACATTTGAAGAAGCCTTAGCAAACTTGGAAAAATTTTTAAAGAGATGTCAAGAAGCAAATATTTCACTTAGTCATGAAAAACGTTTCATGATGTTTACTGAAGGTATTGTTTTGGGGAATCACATTTCAGGGGATGGGATTAGAGTTGATGAGTCAAAAGTTGAAGTCATCTCTAACTTATCTATTCCAAGTTGTCAAAAAGATGTTAGGAGTTTTCTAGGATTTACAGGATATTATCGGAGGTTTATAGAAAACTTCACCAAGATAGCATCTCCACTCTTAAAATTACTTACCAAAGATTGTGAATTCAAATGGAATTCTGATTGCCAGTTAGCCTTTGAAACCCTGAAAACAAAAATTTCTGAAGCACCTATTTTAAGAGGACCTAACTGGAAGTTACCTTTTCATATCTCAACAGATGCCTCTGATACAGCTCTAGGAGCAGTATTGGGACAAAAAGACCTGATTCCTTATGCCATCTACTATACCAGTAAAAATTTGACTCTTGCAGAGTTAAACTATACTGTAACTGAAAAAGAGTTTTTAGCTGTTGTTCATGCCATAAACAAATTCAGACACTATATAACAGGCTATGAAACTTTTGTTCACACATATCATTCTGCAATTAGATACTTAATGAAAAAATCAATTACTAATGGCAGAGTTATAAGATGGTTATTGATTTTACAAGAATTCAACATTACCATTCTAGATAGGCCTGGAAAACAAAACACGGTAGCTGATTTCCTATCTAGACTCCAAAACATCAAAGATGACACTCCAGTTGAAGATCAATTTCCTGATGAATATCTTTTTGCAATTTCTACTCAAACTCCTTGGTTTGCTGACATTGCTAATTATTTAGTTTCAGGAAAATTTCCTTCAATAATGAATGTAAGAGATAAAAGAAAAATCATTTTTGACAGTGCAAAATATTCATGGGTTGCTAATGAGTTGTACAAGACAGGTCCAGATTTGATCATTAGAAGATGTGTTCGGGAAGATGAGATGCCTGAGATTCTCAAAGCATGTCATGATGAACCTTGTGGCGGACACTTTGCTGATAAGAGGACAGCTTATAAGATCCTTCATTTAGGATATTATTGGCCATCCTTGTTTAAATATGCTAAAGAGTATGTCAAAAGGTGTGATAGTTGCCAAAGGGTAGGGAAACCTTCTCCTTCAGGTGAGATGCCATTACAACCTCAAGTACATATTGAACCTTTTGAAAAATGGGCTTTGGATTTTGTAGGACCGATTAGTCCTCCATCAAGACAAAAGAGATATATATTAGTTTGCACTGATTATGTTACCAAATGGGTAGAGGCCAAGCCATTACTTTTTGCTAATGAAGCATCTGTAGTTACTTTTCTTTTTGAGGATATTTTTACTCGTTTGGTGTCCCAAGGGAAATTGTTACAGATCAAGGAGCTCAATTTACATCAAGGCTAGTGGAGAAAATTATGGAGAGGTACAAAATCAGGCATAGAAAATCTACTCCTTATCATCCACAAGCAAATGGTCAAGTGGAATCTACTAATAAGGTCATTGAAGGAATCCTAACAAAGACTGTTCATTTACATATAAGAGATTGGGTAGATAGGCTTCTTGAAGCCTTGTGGGCCTATAGAACTACATGGAGAAACACAACAGGCCATACTCCTTATGAACTTGTTTATGGAAAGCAAGTTTTGTTTCCCATAGAGTTCCAGATTCAAACTTTCAAAATGGCAGTTTAGCTAGGACTTGATTTAACGGAGGCACAAAAGCATAGATTGGAGCAGATTAATGAATTGGATGAGATCAGACAAGATGCAGTTCAGAAAACAAGTCTAGTCCAATAGCAAAGGACTAGATGGCATGACAAGTACATCAAAGAGAAGAAGTTCAAAGAAGGTGACTAGGCTCTCTTGTTTGATTCAAAATTCAAGGATTTTCAAGGTAAATTTCAAACACATTGGCTTGGGCCATATGAAATTGTTGAAATTTTTGACAATGGAGCAGTAAAAATCAGGACAATAGATGAAGAAGAGGTCCCTTTTCTTGTGAATGGTCATAGATTGAAGCTGTATCACAAACCACTCTCAAGAGAAGAATTTGTCAAGAAGTTCCAGGAAAACAGTGATGTGAAGTTAATGAAGAAGAATCTTTCTTCTTCATCAACTTGATTGAATTTTCTGAAGTCATTTTTGAAAAAATAAAGTATAAACATGAAAACCAATCACTGATTGGCATGTTTATACAGAAAAGATAGAGTGAAAATCAGAGTCTTTCTGACACTCTAACTTTTCCATTTTGTTTCTGCAAGCAGCTGTTACAAAATCATAAGTTCAGATCCATTGCACTTATGATCCATCTCATTTCATTCCATTTACTTATCCATCCATACTCCATTTCATTCATTCATTCATACTTCACTTCATTCCATATTTCATTCATCTCATTCCATACTTCATACACCTCATTTCCATATCAAAATTTAAAGTTTGATGTTTTTCTGCAAATGAATAACACATGTCATGGATTGCAGGCCATTTCTTATATTCTTTCACTCCATTTCATAAATTGTAATCCATCCCATTCCATCATTCACTTCATACATATTCCATTATACCATGTTTCATCATCTATCTTCACCCATTCCATAAAATATTCCATGTATATTCCAAACCACTCCATTCCATGATTAAAATTCTCTACAGGTACATTCTGCAGCTAAACAAACATTCTGCAGCTAATCAGAATTTCCGCAACCAGACAATCATTCCGCAGCTACAGATCCTGAAGGCACTGATCAACAGACATTTGAAGTGCAACAAGATGATCCATTATATCCATGAACAAGAAGAATCAAGAAGGATTATAAAGACTCACAAAGTAATGGTGTCCAGAGGAGAACAAAGTATACAAAGACCACAAAAAGCAGATGAAAAGCAAAGGTAAAAAGTTCTGATTATAATGGCATTTCATGAAAAACTTTAAGTATAGTCTAGTTATGAATCATTCGAAAAGTTGTTTTTATTATTTTTATTGATCATGCCAAATATATCCTCCGCAAAACTTTGGATAAAAATCCTTCATTTCAAATTCTATACCCGATCATCATTTAAGCGTTTAAAAGGCTGAAGTGTTTGATTTTCTTACGTCACCCAGCCAAATCATTTAATGATGATTTTTGAATCCGTTGTAAAAAAAATCTTCACAGTCTTTTCACTCATTGATTTGTTTTCTTCACCTCACTTCATTAACTCGTTTCGTAACCACTCCCTATTACTCCATCCCGTAGCCAACCCTTCATCATTTCATTCTGTAAAACAGAGGTATCTCTATCACCGGGAGCAGAGGTATACTAGCTTGAAAGTTGAATCCACTGTCACTGTGAAGCAAAAGTATATCAGTTTGAGGTATATCAGTTTGAAGATTGAAGCACTATCACCGTGAAGCAGAGGAATATCAGTTTGAAGGTTGAAGTCATTGTCTCCGTGAGCAGAAAGAGTACTAATCCGAAGATTGAAGAAGAAATTATGGGCCTCATCGTGAGAACTGAACCAGTGGGCACAAAATACCTGGAAGGATACCCTCAAAGCAGAGAAATGTTGCAACAGGCAGGATGGCTGCAATTCCTTGAGAAATTTAATGGCTTCCACAAAGAAGTTACTAAAACATTTGCAAGGTCATTCAAAGGAGCCAAGGTTGAAGTTGGAGATGTTAAATTCACTGTCACAGAGGTTTTTATTGCAGAAGCAACAGGATTGCTTAGACATGGAGAAAGATGGTTTAAGAACAAATAATTTCATAATGAATCATGGAAGCAAATCCTCAAATCACCAGGTATGGATGTCACTGTGTTTAAAAAGGGAATTCCAAGCTCTGCATTAAAGAATAAATGGAGAAACATATTGCTTATTCTACAAAAATTTATCACTTGTGAAGGTAGATATGGTACTTTTTATGTTTACCATATTAGGTTGATAATGCATTTTCTGGAAGAAGAGCTTAATTTACCCTATTTCTTGCTTCAAAGTTTAAAAAATATGGCTTCAAGTGTTCAAAGGAGAGTCCAATTCCTAAAGACAACTCTATACCATCATGGCTTGGTTAAGATTCTAATCGAACACCATTTAACCAAAACAAAAGATACTTGGGATAATTTCTTGGTGAGAAATCACTTTGAGGAACCAAAAGAGCCTTCACCTGAACATCAGCCTACAAAGAGAAGCAAAAAATGGAGAGCCTCTAAAATTGAAACTGATAAAGCAATTCAAGATAGCAGTGAAGAAATAATCTCTGAGAAATTGACCCAGATTAAGAGACAGCTTAAGGAAGAGAGGGTAATCAGAAAGTTTGCCACAGAAAAAGGAGAGGGACCATCCCAGCCGAGAAGAAGCCATATACTCAGGGGGAAGCTAAGGAAAACACAGATCAAACAAACCAGAGTGATAAACATAGAAGATGAGGAAACATCTATTGAAGAGGATGTTGAAGAAGATTTTGATGAAGAAGCCCCTGAAATTGACCCTACACAGCAAGAAATTTATAATTATGTTGAAACATTGGAAAGGAAAGCTTCTGAGAGTAGAGATAGAACCCCTAGTCCTCCACTGTCTGAAATAGATGTGTTAAGAAGAGATAGGTACGACCTGGAAGTACTTAATAGACATATCAGAACTGAGAATGATATTCTGAAGGAACAAGTCAAACTCAAAACCAGTATGAACTCAACCCTGTCTCTACAAATGGACAAAGTGGAAAAGGCCAATGAAAAGTTGAAAAAGAGGAATAAGAAGTTAATCAGGGCAATTACCAATTTAAGGTTCAAGTTAGTCATCAGGAAGCCCAGAAGACCTTTAACTTCCAGGCAAAGAAGAAGAAGAGGGTTGGATGTTCTTGCAGAAGTCTCTGAGTTTATGGAATAAGTTGCATGAGGACATGCAAGAAGTCAGCAGTGGGGGTATGTTGAGCCCCAAGATTGTTCTTTCTTCCATCATACTTCACCCCATTTTCCTTTGTCCATTGTTATCCCAGACCCAAATGATCAATGAAATTAGTTAAAATTACTTTTAGAATGAATAACATGGCTAACTTGCTAAGTTTTGTGATTTTGTCATTGTAATGCATTTTTAACTGAAACTAGCTACATAATGCAGACATTCCGTAGCTAACCGCCAATTCTACAGCTGTCTTCACGTTCAAGCATGTTCCAGGTGTCCTCTCAGGAAAAGCCACACATGGGTATATTCCACATCATGTCCTCAATGTTTGTTGCTCACCATGAAGAATGAACGGAATTCTGGACGTGGTTTTGTACGTGGGAACTCATACAAGGAAGCAGACTCCTAATAGGACAAGGACAGTCCAGATGTCCTTTTTCCCTTTACGCTGCCATCTTTAGAGTTCTAGTACAATTTTGATATGAAAAGACAATGATCCCCGTATTGTTGCAAGTTCTGTTATGAAGATTTTTTATAAATGTACTCGGGAAACCGAGAGACAGGCTCTAGATTTTGATTAGATTTCATGGATTGACTGTTATATTTCTGAAGACCGAGAATACTCTGTTTTAAGTTATTTTCCTTTAATGAAGAAGACAACATTGCTTTGAACGCGTTGAGTTGATTTTGAGTTAGATTCCGTCTGGTGGTAGAGGGCCCCTACCTCCTGAGCGGCTTTACTTTTGCAATCTAGATAGGTATCTTAGTTCGTTTTCAAGTTTTTGAAGTTTGAGTTCATAGTTAATTTCATTAGTCACTATAGCTATACTTGTTCTAAGAAACTCTTCCAAAAGATCATTATAATGAATGAGAAATGGCTGTAGTGTTATAGATTTTAATTGCAATTTCTTTTGTTCATTATCACAGTTGAACTTATTCTAGTAAACTCTTCCAAAAAAGCATTATGATGACTAAGGCATGACTGTGATACTGAAGGTTTCAGTTGCTTGTTTACACTAAGCAGCATAGCTGATCTTACTCTTAAAAAGCTCTTCCAAAATATCATAACAATGGGTAGGAAATAGCTCTGATGTCTTAGTTTTTAATTGTAATTGCTTTCAGTTTTCATGTTTTCATTTGCATTGAATTGTACAGCCAGGACTGTTCTAACAAGCTCTTCCAAAATACCATTCATGATGGACAAAATAGTTTGTAGAATCCCATAGATTAATTGCATGATAACTTATTTAGAGTACTCCGGAGTCAAATTGTATTCAATTCATACTATGTTATTTTGTTTCAAGTTTGATAATGGCTTGTTAGTTTAGCATTGTTTATTATAGACTAGTAGCACTCTAGTTTAGTTCCAGCTTAGCTCACTGTGTTTACATTCCACGTTTAGTTTCCATCCATTGCATATTAAATCGCATTAGTTGTCAAACTTAAATACCACGGTCTTCATTATTTACAAAACCTCTTTTGTTCCAAATCTATATTAACTCATAATTATCTGGACAGAAGACAATATCAGTTTAAGGCCTGAAGTACTTTTGCAACCTTTTTTCCATTTCACAAACAAGCCTTTCCTCAAAAGACTATTCTAAAAGGAAATCTATAACTTTTGAGTGAGGTTTAGTGGTGTTAAACTAAGTTGCAGAATAGAATTAGGAGCTAGTTTTAGAGTAGATATCTTATGATGTTACAAATGTTCTTTTCCAAATATGTTTCAACAAACCTTTAATCATGGATAAGATGTTGTATCATTATAAGCTGATTGTTTAATTGTTTAGTTAGGAGAATTTTTATACTTAGCTGCCCATTTCTCAAGCTCTTCCAAAATACCTTTAATGAAAGAATTGGACAAGTTAAGTTCATGTTGTGATTTATTTTCTTGAAGTCATTATCAAGCTTTGTATTCTACTTAGTCATAGTTTAGGTTTGGTTCTGTTTCAGTATTTGCATTTTCATTTGTCATTTGTCATCAACAAATTAGGCTTCACTCTGTTTTTAACCAGTAGCTTCTTTCCACCAGCATTTAGTTCTTTCCTTTGTGAACATAAAACCATAAAAATACCAAAAACATCATAAACACTAGACACAGTGCAGTAAGAAACAAACACCTAGGCACATACAGTGCACCTCACGTCAGCAGTTTACCAACCCTGGTTGACAATTAAATGAACTCAATTTAGGAGACTAGGTTGAGCCCAAACAAGTACCCCACGGATAGATGAATGTAGTCTTGTGTTGATCAGCAGGTAGAATGTTTATCTGATTGTACCCGGAAAAGCCGTCCATCAAGGAATAAATCTCACTTTCGGCACATTCATCGATGATTTGGTCTATGAACGAACTGGGATAGTTATCCTTCGGATAGGCGCGATTAATGTCGTGGTAATCAACACAGACCCTAATAGTACTTTGCTTTTTATCGACAGGGACAATGTTGGAGACCTATTCTGTGAGGGGAATGGGATAAATAAAGCCCGCGTTCAGAATTTTTTCAACTTCTGCCTTAATTGCAGTGGCTTTACGAGGATGCATTGGGCGTAAGCGTTGGCGGACGGGCTTCGCAGCAGGGTAGGTTGGAATCTCATGCACTACGATACTGGGATCAATCCCAGGCATTTCCTCGTAGGACCAGGCGAACACATCTCTGAATTCTTTAAAAAGATCAGTATAGACTTGTATCTCATCAAGAGAACAATTCACTCCCACGTGTATGTTCTCAACGATCCCCGATTTAACGGAGATGTTGATCGGGATGGTTTGAGTGATATTACTCAGGTTTCCCTTTGAAATAACCTCGTGCGTCAAAATGGGTGTCTGGAGAGGTGGAGTGGGAACCTGAGATGCAAAATGCTCTAGAAAATATGACATTGCCCCCAAGCTAGGCATGAAAGAGGAACGATGATGTCCATCGCCCCAAGGCAGCTCCTCAAGAGACATGGTTTCAATAATTGCTTCATCGGAAGGAAAAGTCTCTTTAAGAGGATCCAACGAGTCGGCCTCGCCAAGCCAGGGGGATTGATAATAGATGTGTAAATCCGTGCTCGAGGGAGCATGTTGAGGCGAGGGAGGATCAGATGCAGCAACGATTTCACAGTAGCTAATCTCTACTGGAGTTAAGGGCATCGATTCTCCAAACTCAATCACCTGCTCAGGTGTAGGGATGAGCCAGGGGTCATCAGTCCTGGAGATCATATTAACTTGAGCGGTGTGTGGTGGTGGTGCGGGAAAAATACCCATGAGGATGGGGTCTTTGAAGAGACCGGGCCCTACACTGTCAGGGGGATTTGGGATTTGATCCACGTACGGAACGTTGTGCTCGGAGGTGGAGGTGAATAACGACAATTGATCCACCGTAACGATTTTTCCCTCATGAGGGAATTTAAGAAGTCAAAAGAAGGTGGATGGCACGCATAACATGGCATGAGTCCAGTTGCGGCCGAGAAGTATATGTAGTTGAGCTTGGTGTCGACCACTTCTACTTCTACATTGACTGTCTTCCCCTGTAAAGTAATCGCTAAACTCTCGAGAACACCCAGGGGTTTGGATTCCCGACCATCGAATGCCTCTAGGGCATTAAGAGACGATGAAAGGGTCGGAGAGCCAATGGCCA
>JAXQQM020074004.1:0-12344 GCA_034641835.2 Pinus albicaulis | reverse complement strand
ACTCATCCAATTTTGGTGTATGGAAAGTTAGGTTGGAGATCATAGTTGACAACAATGATGTTTTGGAATACATTCGAGGAAAAGTACTTGAGCCAAGAACAAGTACAAGAAAGGTGAGTTGAAAGCAAAGCAAATTATAGCTAATGGTTTACAATATTATTTACTAGCATATGTTGGAAATTTGAGTAAGTCTAAGGATATGTATGATAAGATAGTTGGCATGTATGAAGTTAACAATTTGAATGAAATCATCTCCTTGAAATATCAACTCAAAGACACGAAGATGAACAAAGGAGAGTCTGCAATCCTATATTATGAGGATATCTCATCTTAGAGATCAATTACAAAGAGTTGGGGAATCTTTGCCTGACAGGGAATTAGTGATTGTGACTCTAAGAGGTCTCCCTCCTATTTGGGAAACATTTATTACTACTATAAGTAACTACAATGTTCTCCTGTCATTTGATGAAGTTGTTGGAAAGCTCACTCAAGAAGAATCAAGGATGATATCAAGAGGAAGGATTCAAAAGCATGAAGAAAGAGATCATGTTGCATTCATCGCTCATGACAAGAAGAAGAAGAAGAAAGGAAAAGGAGGTCCATCAAATTCAAGAAATACTCCTCCTCGAAATACAAATAGAAGGAAGGAATTATTGCACATTGAATGCTACAATTGTCATAATAAAGGCCACTATGCTCGAGATTGCCCCGAGAAGAACAGTTGACCACGCTACAATACTAGAAGCAATAACAGGTTCAATGATCAAAGAAGGAGAGATGACTGAAGGAATGATCGCAATGGAAGAGATGAAAGAAGAAGAAAAGATGCTCCAAGTGATCATGAAGAAGATCATCGTCCACAAAAGAAGTCAAGATTCTAAGTATGAAAGTAATGTTGTGAATCAATCTGAATATATTCTTATTTCTTCCCTTACTAGTTTTGATTTTGTGGTAGCATCGGATGTTATCTAAGTCTCAAAATTTGCAGAGAAGACACATGTATTCCAGATAACCCAAAAAATATTTTGGTGAAATTCAACCCGGATTGTATTCTATTAAAATAATTAATTATTTTTAAAGGGACCCTACGTCTAAACTTAGGAAAATAAAATAATTAAAGGGAATTAATAGAATATGGGTGTGAATGTTCTAGAAAAGGCGGATCATGCCAAAAGTTAATCTTAGTCGTTGATTAGAAATTTGATATGGGTCGTTGAAGCTTCAACGAGAAGACAATAAGAATGGCTTGAAGGGTCATTTGGAAGACACATTTGGCAGAGATCAGAGATCGATTTCTTTAGTGAGTAGTGCTCAGGGAGAAAATTTGATCATGTGATCTTTTGCAGAGAGGGGCAGTAATTCTAGTTGGAAGGATTCCTTAGTCGGAGAGTGCATAGCAACAGAGACAGAGAGAGCCACAATAGTAGTGCAGAGCCAGTGATGCAGTGCTTACGTAGTCACTACATAGAGGTTGAAGGGAAGTCGTTTTCATGTTGAGGAGACAACTTTGGGCCAGTGCTAGATCCCGAAGAGATTTTCTGGAGGTCAAAAAGCCTCAGTTTCCAGCTAGCAGAGAAACCAGTGCAAAGACCGAGGGCAATTGTTGTTTTGACGCAGATACTGCGTAGAGTGATGCAGTCACTGTGTAGAGGCAATGCAGGGCAGTCCAGTTTGGGTGTTGATCAATGTCGGGTTCCCGTGGAGTAATGAGGTTTGTATTAAATATCTCTTGTGTTAGTTTCTATGTATGATTTGACGAATGTGTCAATCATAGACTTGTACTCAAAAATATTTACTGCATATATAAACCCTCAGTTGTTGCACTGGTTTTCTCGCATTGGGTTTTTCCGAGGACATTGGTCCAAAAATAATTGTGTCAAATGTGTGTGTGTGATCTATTCTTGTTCAATTTTGTTTCCGCACTTGTGTTTATTCCGTAGTTTGTTTGTGTAGGTTGCAGTGTGATGTATTCAATGTTTGTCGCAGTAAACTGCAAATAGATTGTTAAGTTAAAATTAACAATTAGGTGAATATATTCCAATTACTGCAATAGGATTCCAAAGATTTACGAAATTTTCACAACTAGTTCGTCTCCTCCAGATTTTCGGGATAGTTAGTTAGTTGATAGTGGGGCCACTCATCACTTCTCTGGTTATAAGGAAGTTCTCTTTAATTTGGTAGAGAGAGAGTCAAATTTGAAAATTATCCTTGGAGACAACTCCACTCATCCCGTTAAAGGTTTTGGGTCTGTCAAATTTCATTTGAATTCCGGGGAATCTATTTTTCTCCATGATGTGATGTATATGTTGGGATTAAAGAAGAATTTGGTATCAATATCCGCTTTAGAAGACAAAGAGATGAGGGTTTCCTTCATTAAGGGAAATATTCTTACTTCACCTGTTGGATCACCTATCAAAGATACATTCACATTGTGATCAAGATATGAAAGACTCTACAGGGTTACTGGAAGACCTCTTCTAGCATTAGTACATGATACTAATCATCTAAGCGAGCTCTGTGACCGAAGATTGACCCATTTACATTATGATGCTCTTCCGAAATTGGAGAAATTGGTCTCAGTGATTCCCAAGGTTCAAGCCCATCATAATCGAGTATGTCCAGGTTGTGCTACTGGAAAGAAGACAAGGGGACCATTCCCCTCTAGCGAGAATAAGAAAAATGACATCCTCCTTCTCATTCATTCCGACATATGTTGTCCGATGCTCATGCATTCTATTAGTGGCCATCTCTACTACATCACCTTCATTGATGACTTCTCAGGAAAGACATGGATATATTATTTGAAGCATAAGGATTGAGACGTCAAGATGTTCAAGGAATTCAAAGCTTTGATCGATAATCAAACAGTGAAGAAAATTAAAGTATTTAGGTTTGACAGTGGTGGAGAGTACATATCAAAGGAATTCATTGATTTTTGCAAGAAGGAAGGTATCAAGAAAGAGACAATTGTGCCATACACTCTCGAAAAAAATGGAGTGGTTGAAAGAAAGAACAGGTCCACTATAGAAGATACACGTTCCATGCTCCATGATCAAAATTTTCCAAAATTCCTTTGGGGAAAAGAAACAAATGTCGTCGTATATGTTCAAAACAGGGCACCTCATCAAGCATTGGACAACAAGACCACCGGAGAAGCATTCACGGGTGTCAAGCCCGATGTTGGTCATCTTCGTATCTTTGGCTGCCTAGTATACTTTCATGTGCCAAAGGACAAAATAAACAAGTTGGAGGCCACTAGAAGAAAAGGTACATTTGTTGCATATTGTGAAAATTCTAAAGCATTTAGAATATATTCCCGGTCAAAGGAGGGTTGAAATTAGCAGGGATGTTACAATCGATGAAGATGCCACCTTTGGAAAAACAAGGGACCTTCCTCTACCTCCTCCTCTTGAGAAGAATGTTGATATGGATATCTTAGATGGTCCTTCCATGCCCGAACCTGAGACAACTATTGTTGATGATCCCATGGAACCCATGGATCCCTTAGATCCTCCTTCATGTCATCCTCCTGTTGTCGCACAGATTGTCAAGGCACCGCGACAACGGCTCAGATTGGGGGCTGTCACCTCTATCCCCAACCTCTCTCTTTAAGCTGTCTCCTTGCAGGTTAAGGGAGGTAGACCCTATTAGAAATGAAGGATAAATCCAGGAGACAGCGAAAACATCAAATACTTGATAAAATTAACAGGATTTCACAGATCTAGATTAGATTTCACGTTTGATGATCAGTGCCTTATGGAGTCACACAAAATCCCATTATGCAATTATAAACCAGTAATGATGACTAACTGCTGCTTATTAAAACACGATTGATCAATGATATTCAATTGAAAACAATACGATGAAAATGCCAGGATTTACAATTAATTTCGATCCAGACAAATCAACGATTTTACATAGTCACTTTTAAGATAAAATTTCAAAAGCTCATTTGACCATAAAAGACATTTTTTATTTTGGAATTTTTATAATTTTTTATTATTTTTATTTTTCAAATTTTAAAAAAATCTAAATCCAAATAAAAAATTTAATCTAAAATTCAAAATCCTAAAGTTAGATCTAAAAAAAATTCAAAATCTAACTAAAACTAAAATTTAAAATCTAAAGCTAAGGTTAGACTAAACTAGATAAAATCTAAACTAAAATTAAATTAAGTTAAAAAAACTAAGACTAAGTTAAATTTGAACCAAAGTTAAATTAAAAATCTAAATGGAAATCTATCACTAACCAACCTTTATTAAAATTTAAATCTAATAAAAATACAAATTAAACGCTACCCTAACTAAAGCACTACAAAAAAAAAACATAAATCTAAAATCTAACAACGAAAATAAAAATCGAACTGACTGGCGACTAAAATGAAACTCTAAAACTAATGCTGAAAACTTCAAAAACGAGTCCGATATATGCGTTCAAATTTCTATGCGTGTTTTTCTTTGTCGTTTTGCAGATCGACCGGTCGGATAGCAGAGACGGCGTGAAGATTGGAGGGCGAGGGTTTTTATTTTTATTTTTTGAATGCGTTTATCGTTTGCAGCTTCTGCAGGTTGAGCTTGAACGCATGGAGAGTTGCGGCTTAAATGACGAGGAGGAGAGATCGCAACAACGCAAGGAAGATGGTTGACGGGCTTCAAATTATATATGCATTTGCTGTGCAGGTTAACGTCCACAACGGAAGGGTGATAGAACTCTAGGGATGATTTGATTGCAGGGTAATTTGGATGCGGACGTGATGGGATCACGATGAGCAAGGAGGGTTCGATGGATCAGCAAAAATGGATAACGGCTTGCAGGGATGGGAGAAGAGGTGAATTCGATTGGCAAGAAGGAAAGATAAATCGAGTAGAAAAATTGAAGCGTAGGAGCAAAGATGAGATGGATAGCAGAATGAACGCTGGGCAGCTTAAGGAGATCGATAACAGCGATTCAAAATAAACCCAGTACACAAGAATTCGCCCAGCAAACTTTTAGAATTCTTCAATTTAGCTCAGATTTCATATGCCCCTTGAACTAAAAAAAAACGTCTAGATCTCGCCCACAGTAGCAACTTGAGGCCAGATTCGGCCTTTGGAGGCCAAATCTGCCTTAGATCTAAAAGATATTTCCGATTTGAACCCTGAACCGATTTGAATCCTGAAACTACAAGAAACCAATTGGATCTGAAGATACACACCAGAAAACTATTAAACCCTTACAGAAAAATTACAAATTTACAATTAGTTTACAATTTAAAACCCTCATGGTCAAATTTGAAATCTATTTTAGCTCAATTTTCAGAGATTAAGATTTTAGTGAGAGGCACAAGTCTTAGAAAACCCTGCAAAACCCAAATATCGTAAGATAGACCCGGAATTTAACAAATAAAGAGCTTATCAGATTTATGTTTATTGAGAGTCGGCTGGTCCAACCAAAGACTTCCCCAGACGCTCAATCTTAAAAAATTTCTCTGCACACTTAGATCTGGATCTTAGGTCAATAGAGATTTAAGAAAACAACATGAGACCCGTAGAAAAATTAGAATGTTATTTTAGAAATCCAGAAAACTGCACAAGATACCTGTATGCAGATTAATCCATGTAGGCCATCAACCATAAAATGCAAGAAACCAAGTAGCAGAGTTCAGAGACAATTCACCACATAAATTTGAGAAGGAACATCAAGATTTGTAACCCCAAAGTCTTTATGCTTTATTCATCAAGAAAAAATCACAAGAGCTTCCAAGACAAGTACACGATTCTGAGATCGGATGATTCAATACTGACAAAGACCTCTAAATTTATAGGACAAGATCTCTAACGGCTAGTTTGGATGATCCTCGTCAAAATAATCTCAACCGTCCAAAAGATTTAATTATCTTTTAATCCGGAGCGTTGAAATTAAAATTTTGGGGAAAAAACGAATTTATCATTTAATTCAATTTTAATTAACTCAAAAAATATTATTTTTGAGTTAATTACCCCAAAATTTTGACCTTGACTTAACCACCAAGGCCCAAGGGTCCAATATTTCTTAAAATTCTCAATATTCCCTTGGTTTGGGGCTTTCAAAATCATTTTCCAAGGACCCACAAATTTTGCCTTTAAAGATTTAATCCTAATTTAGAACCCTAAATTAATTAAATTTCTGGTTTAGGATTTTATTAATTAATTGACCAGAAAATTTAATTAATTGACTAAGAGGGGATTATAATTATTTTTCCAACCCTCTTTTACATGAGATAATACATTTATATACATGAAGGGGGAAAACCCATTTGTATAGACCCTCAAATAAATACCCAATTCTGCGACTCAAAATATGATCTAGTAGACCAAGTAGCTCAAATAAAAAACACTAGGACTCACTTAGCATGCTGATGACAAATTCCACCCTAGCTTTGGGGTGAGGCTGGAGGAAAAAACTTTGCCAATCACTTTCGTGAATCAGTGAGACAAAAAACCTCCTAGGATAGAGATCATCAACAACATATTAGGCTTACTTAGGTTGTTACATACATTAACGGTCTTACTTAGATCATTTACATCATTACATGCAGAATGGGTTTACATCATTATAAAACTGTCGACTGATAACTGATGATGGAATCTGAATGGCGCAACCACGTCGAACATGAAGAATCCCATTTGAAAAAATGGGGGTGTACTGCTATGGGGTAGTTGACAAAGTGTGGTCAACATCTGGCTCTACTTGGGGACACGTTGCTTCATTGAAGGAATGTGAGAATCCAGAATCTGCATCCAAGCAACACACAAGATTACATAAGTAGCGTCCATCCAAATATAATCATATAACATTAAGCTCATGAAAAATAGAAGCTCTTCCTTTATTCATTATTCTATTTAACATGAAAAATAAATCTACTCTAACTGCAAAATGAAATGTTGAAATAACGAGGAGTAGGGTTAGAAATACGATACAGAGGATGCCCTGTGGCATCAGATGTGCTCAATATAGTGTATGCCGAGCATTTGCCTACTTTCAGGCAAGTCTGTAGGCTGCTTTTCAGATGTGCCATGTCCAATCTTGTTAATTGTAGGACTCTGTCTTATCCGAGTATCAAGCTGCTCTCGACCATCAGACGAATCAAACCACTTACTTCTTTTTTGCTTCTTTCTCTTCTTCTGAGAGGGTTGTGATGTCAGCAATGAGACTCCTGTAAACTCCTTGTCCTCATCTTGAAGATGTTTGTACAAAATATCTGAAGAACCTGGAGCACAACCAATCTTATTTTTGATATACTCTGTCAATGGTGACACACAAGCTTGGTCTTTCTCAACATCCTTTAAAACCATAGTGAAATCCTCCGTGTGATGAGATGGGAATGGCTTTAGCAGACAAGAAGTCTCATGATCTGTTGACGAATCTTCATAATCAAATTTTGGCTGAAACTTTTGTATATGTAAATTTTCCATTTTTTCCAACCTTTCCTGTATGGAACTCATTTCCAACAAGTGATTTTCCTTCATGGTTTTCATTTCCTGGGTCTGTCTTGCTTCCATTGCAATCATATGATTCTGTATAATGGACATCTGATTAATCATTATCTTTAACCTATTTTCCATGACATTTATTTCCTGTGCATGACTTTCTTCCACGGAAGTTATCTTATTTTGAAGACTGATTTGGTTAGCTTCCATGTTTTGGATCATTTGCGTATGATTGGGCTGCACATCCTTAATCATCTGCGCTGGATCCTTAACTTGACTTTCATGATCTTCTATATGCATGTGATAGTCCTTACCAACAACATTAATTTGATGACTTGACCTTGCCATTCTACTAGCTATGATCCTTTTGACAATGGGGCAAGTAGCCTCTTCATGAAGATCATTACAAGCTCTACAATAAGGAGGAACTTCATCCACAAGATTTGCGAACTCAAGTTGATTTGTCGGTCTCTGCTCATAAGATAGGTCTCTTTTCTGTAAAACATTATTATTTCTAGGTTGGGAATTCTGCGTTTGAGCTCTTTCCATTTGGACCAACCTAGCCTGTAAGACACTTATTTTCTTAGCATGATTAAGCTCCATGCTTTCAAGCTTTTGCATTAACCTTTTCACAGGGTCATCATCATCTTCTAGAGGTTCTTTTAACTTAGTATCTGTTAAAGATCTATCAAAATCTGGAGTTTTGGACATTCCAGATGCTTTCTTATCCTTTTCAATCTCCTCAGCTAAAGATTGACAAGCTTTATAATTTGTAGTTTTAGCCCGCCTTAACTCATATGAAGTATCAGAATCAAAAGCATCAATGTAAAAATTCAGAAGAGATCCATCAGGGGGCTTATGAGTTTGAGATATTTCTCTAAGAATACCATTAAATCTCCTGTTAAATTCTTCAGTCGTTTCATTTTCTTTCTTTTTTATGGTACTGATTTCTATTACCAAATGTCGATCTTCCCTTTTATCACCATACTTTTCCTTAAAAGCAGTTACAATGGATTCAAAAGTATCAAATGAATTATCAGGTTTTTCCATGAACCATTCAGCAACATCCTCACCAAAAGTAAGAACAAAAGTTTTCATCTTTACATCATCGAAATTATTATTTGCAACTGCAATTCTATTCCACCAATTAGTGAAAGCAAACAAATGAGATTTAACACTAACTGCATCATTTCCTTGAAAGATAGGTAATTTATCCATTTGAGGGAGATCATGGGGATAACCCTGAATATTAGCGAAATTACATGGGGCAAAAATATCCATGATATCGTTTTTAAGATTTTAGAAATAGATCTGTGTTCAAGAATAGTCAAAAGGTCCTCAAGAAGCGAACTTCTTGGCAGGAACTCTTGTAAGAAATGAAAGAATTGGAGTCGCCACTTGAACATGAAACTAATTCTAAAACAGGGGAAATAATTGAGAGATAGCAGATGGATATCAGGGGGGATTCTTGTCTGGGACTAGAAAGATGAAGAAGTGGAGTCGCCACCCAAACAAGAAGCCAACCGAAATGTCCAGGTGCTAAAGATGAAATGATTAGTGATATGACGAAAGATAAGACGATGAAAATACGAAGGGATGAAAAGACGCCAGAAAATGCGATCCCTTGCGACAGGGTAATGAATGGCGATGAAAGATCAGAAGATTATAAAATGTCGTTAAGACCAAGGACAGAAAAACTCTATCCCCGGCAACGGCGCCAAAAAATGTTGTCGCACAGATTGTCAAGGCACCGCGACAACGACTCAGATTGGGGGCCGTCACCTCTATCCCCAACCTCTCTCTTTAAGCTGTCTCCTTGCAGGCTAAGGGAGGTAGACTCTATTAGAAATGAAGGATAAATCCAGGAGGCACAGCGAAAACATCAAATACTTGATAAAATTAACCGGATTTCACAGATCTAGATTAGATTTCACGTTTGATGATCAGTGCCTTATGGAGTCACACAAAATCCCATTATGCAATTATAAACCAGTAATGATGACTAACTGCAGCTTATTAAAACATGATTGATCAATGATATTCAATTGAAAACAATACGATGAGAATGTCAGGATTTACAATTAATTTCGATCCAGACAAATCAACGATTTTACTTAGTCACTTTTAAGATAAAATTTCAAAAGCTCATTTGACCATAAAAGACATTTTTTATTTTGAAATTTTTATAATTTTTTATTATTTTTATTTTTCAAATTTAAAAAAAATCTAAATCTAAATAAAAAATTTAATCTAAAATTCAAAATCCTAAAGTTAGATCCAAAAAAATTTCAAAATCTAACTAAAACTAAAATTTAAAATCTTAAGCAAAGGTTAGACTAAACTAGATAAAATCTAAACTAAAATTAAATTAAGTTAAAAAAAAAAAAACTAAGACTAAGTTAAATTTGAACCAAAGTTAAATTAAAAATCTAAATGGAAATCTATCACTAACCGACCTTTATTAAAATTTAAATCTAATAAAAATAAAAATTAAACGCTACCCGAACTAAAGCACTACAAAGAAAAAAACTTAAATCTAAAATCTAACAACGAAAATAAAAATCGAACTGACTAGCGACTAAAATGAAACTCTAAAACTAACGCTGAAAACTTCAAAAACGAGTCCGATATATGCGTTCAAACTTCTGTGCGTGTTTTTCTTTGTCGTTTTGCAGATCGGCCGGTCGGATGGCAGAGACGGCCTGAAGATTGGAGGGCGAGGGTTTTTATTTTTATTTTTTGAATGCGTTTATCGTTTGCAGCTTCTGCAGGTTGAGCTTGAACGCGTGGAGAGCTGCGGCTTAAATGACGAGGAGGAGAGATCGCAGCAACGCAAGGAAGATGGTTGACGGGCTTCAAATTATATACGCGTTTGCTGTGCAGGTTAACGTCCACAGCGGAAGGGTGATAGAACTCTAGGGATGATTTGATTGCAGGGTTAATTTGGACGCGGACGTGAAGGCATCACGATGAGCAAGGAGGGTTCGATGGATCAGCAAAAATGGATAACGGCTTGCAGGGATGGGAGAAGAGGTGAATTCGATTGGCAAGAAGGAAAGATAAATCGAGCAGAAAAATTGAAGCGTAGGAGCAAAGATGAGATGGATAGCAGAATGAACGCTGTGCAGCTTAAGGAGATCGATAGCAGCGATTCAAAATAAACCCAGTACACAAGAATTCGCCCAGCAAACTTTTAGAATTCTTCAATTTAGCTCAGATTTCATATGCCCCTTGAACTAAAAAAAAACGTCTAGATCTCGCCCACAGTAGCAACTTGAGGCCAGATCTGCCTTAGATCTAAAAGATATTTCCGATTTGAACCCTGAACCGATTTGAATCCTGAAACTACAAGAAACCAATTGGATCTGAAGATACACACCAGAAAACTATTAAACCCTTACAGAAAAATTACAAATTTACAATTAGTTTACAATTTAAAACCCTCATGGTCAAATTTGAAATCCATTTTAGCTCAATTTTCAGAGATTAAGATTTTAGTGAGAAGCACAAGTCTTAGAAAACCTTGCAAAACCCAAATATCGTAAGATAGACCCGGAATTTAACAAATAAAGAGCTTATCAGATTTATGTTTATTGAGAGTCGGCTAGTCCAACCGAAGACTTCCGCAGACGTTCAATCTTAAAAAATTTCCCTGCACACTTAGATCTGGATCTTAGGTCAATAGAGATTTAAGAAAACAACATGAGACTCGTAGAAAAATCAGAATGTTATTTTAGAAACCCAGAAAACTGCACAAGATACCTGTATGCAGATTAATCCATGTAGGCCATCAACCATAAAATGCAAGAAACCAAGTAGCAGAGTTCAGAGACAATTCACCACATAAATTTGAGAAGGAACATCAAGATTTGTAACCTTAAAGTCTTTATGCTTTATTCATCAAGAAAAATTCACAAAAGCTTCCAAGACAAGTGCACGATTCTGAGATCGGATGATTCAATACTGACAAAGACCTCTAAATTTATAGGACAAGATCTCTAACGGCTAGTTTGGATGATCCTCGTCAAAATAATCTCAACCGTCCAAAAGATTTAATTATCTTTTAATCCGGAGCGTTGAAATTAAAATTTTGGGAAAAAAACGAATTTATCATTTAATTCAATTTTAATTAACTCAAAAATACTATTTTTGAGTTAATTACCCCAAAATTTTGACCTTGACTTAACCACCAGGGCCCAAGGGTCCAATATTTCTTAAAATTCTCAATATTCCCTTGGTTTGGGGTTGTCAAAATCATTTTCCAAGGACCAACAAATTTTGCCTTTAAAGATTTAATCCTAATTTAGGACCCTAAATTAATTAAATTTCTGGTTTAGGATTTTATTAATTAATTGACCATAAAATTTAATTAATTGACTAAGAGGGGATTATAATTATTTTTCCAACCCTCTTTTACATGAGATAATACATTTACATACATGAAGGGGGAAAACCCATTTGTATAGACCCTCAAATAAATACTCAATTCTGCGACTCAAAATATGATCTAGTAGACCAAGTAGCTCAAGCTACTTTTACAAGGACTCGATAAAGAACACTAGGACTCACTTAGCATGCTGATGACAAATTCCACCCTAGCTTTGGGGTGAGGCTGGAGGGAAAAACTCTGCCGATCACTTTCGTGAATCAGTGAGACAAAAAACCTCCTAGGATGGAAGTCATCAACAACATATTAGGCTTACCTAGGTTGTTACATACATGGACGGTCTTACTTAGATCATTTACATCATAAAATGCAGAATGGGTTTACATCATTATAAAAACTGTCGATCGGCGATGAAATCTGGATGACACGAGCCTCGAACATGATAGGTCCCATTTGAAAAAATGGGGGTGTACTGCTATGGGGTCGTTGACAAAGTGCGGTCAACATCG
>JAXQQM020068393.1:0-78105 GCA_034641835.2 Pinus albicaulis | reverse complement strand
TAAATGAAAGCTAGAAACAAAATCTAATTGGAACAGCAAGAAATTGAAATGTTCTAAACCAAATCATTCACTCAAACAACCATCAATCGAGGATACAGTAGCAATAACTCATTCCTCTAGATATTGATGCAATTGAAATCAAACCGGAACAAGACAATCAATCTAGGAACGAGGAAGCAATAACCAATGTTCTCTACAGTTGAGAGTCCTGCTTTAAAGCAATTAAAAGGAAATAGAAATTAAACTAAAGCTGCCATTGAAAGTAAACTAGGAAAACTCCTTAAAAGCACTCTTGCAATGAATCAATAGAAATGAACAGCAAAGCTTCATCTAACAAAAATGATTTATTAATGGAAAGGAATAGCAATGCTAAAATGCTAGAATTAAACAACAATCTTAAATGGAACCGAACAGCAAAACTAAGTCATTAGAAAGACACAGCAACTATAAATGTAATTGAATCAGCAACCTATCAGCATGAACATTAATCACAGTTATTGAAGCAACAACAATCGTGGTTATAATTGAATAGTAAATTAAGTGAACAACCATTGCAATTATAACGGAGCAGTAATTAAATGAACCATAGTCTTAATTAGATAGCGCAGCATTAGATCAAAGTTATCAGCAGGACATTTCAAGTTATAATTAATAATTCTATCACTCACGCAATCCAATTATGATTTCAATATAACAAAGCAATTCTGCGAAATGTTCATAAACAAAAGATTACTGAACAAAACAATTTAAAGAAATGAAAAGGAAATCAAACCATCACACAGCAGCAATTGTAAAGATATGATACACAGCAGCAGCGTACTCCACCAGAGGCTGGGCCCTTAGCCGCCAGCGGACGCTGCTGGGTTACTTCAGAATGAAAAGAATGAACAACAACTCCCAAATCATGTATTAATCAGCAAATTGTGGAATCATTACAACAACAAAGGCTTGAGAATTACAGCATGCAACAATCCCTATCCTATCATGAATAATCCACCATCATTCTTCATCATTTTTCCATCATTTTTCATCCCCAAATCATCCCCATCTCTGATCTTTGTTTTCATTTAAATAGAGAGAGATCAGAGAGAAGTTACAATAAAGATAAGTATAACATGATTTCTATTACAAAATTGGTTTGCTTCTAACCATTTGATCAACAAGAACAAGGCAAATTTGGCTTTGCAGCTGAGATTTGGAGGACGGCCGCAACAACAAATCTGAGAAAATCATGCTCAAAGAACCCTGCGTTTCTCTCAGTACAAGTCGAATTTGGGCAAACTGTTCTTTTGAAAAGTTAATTGGGTCCGTTATGGACAAAACCCATGTTCCGGATTTTCTAGATTCTGCTTCATTTGCTCAAAATCTCAACCGCAAAACCGTCACTTCTTATTCTAGCGAATTTCTGAGTTGGCACTTTTAGTGATCAAATCTTCAATCTGGAAATTATCTTGGAGGCTAAAAATGGTGAATAATGTTACAACTGATTTATTAAAACTATCATTGATAAAATCATGCATAATCATCAATTTATTAGAAATAAAGGAGAATAAATAATATTCATTCATAGAAGTATAAATCATCATAAAATGGATTTATATAATAAATTATAATAAATGACATGATGAAGAATAGTAGAAATGGGTGGAATAAGTGTTCAAAAGTGATAATAATAATGGCATATTAACGGCCCAACATACCCCCACACTCAATATGTTGCATGTCCTCATGCAACGAAAACCTGAATATATTGCATGTCCTCATGCAACCCAAAGACAAAACCCATGTGTTAACCAAGCAATAAAAAATATGTTCATCTCGGCTCATGAAATGGATAGAACAAATGAATTCTTCCTTAATTAATGAATATTCACTTTTAGTAATCTTGATGAAGGCATAACAATTTTTACATTGACATTCAACTATATGTATGAAGTTGCAGCAAAATATGATATAAGTAACAACAAACTTCATTAACCATTTTCTCAAAAACTACAAACCAGTTTTTGTTGAAATTTGGCAAGTAAATTTATAATATATGAATGCCTTTATGATCCAAAAATCAGACTGTTTTGATGCATGGATCATGAGATATAAACAAAATGACTGTAGCTGAGAGTGCATGATTTCCGAAATTTTATGAACCAATTTATCTTGAAATTGTCCGGGTTTGTATTAATGATACGTCTGTGTTTTCCAAAAATCACAAGAATTGAGTTCATAGTTTTAAAAATATTATGGAAATCAATTTCTACACTGAAATTATATGCCTTAAATGAGAAAGAAAATAGAAAACATCCATCATGCGTAGCAATTCCTCCCCCTCTCTGAAAAATTAGCATGCCCTCATGCGATGCTAGAAAACAAATAGAGGTGGTTGCTACCAGCTATTGAATTCTATGCTTGGTGTAAAACAACATGGAATATGGGAGGTGTTGAGAATGAATAAGAATAGCAATGGATGATAAAGAATATGAATGGCATAGTCATAAGAAAGAAATGAATGAAAGCAACACTCCCCCAAACTGAAAGATGATATGCCACTGAAAAAGGGGAAGTGGTAAAGATGTGGAATGAAGGATGATAAATAATGTTCAAAATGGATTTCAGTAAATTCTCCTAAATTCGTAATAAATCAGAAAATTATGCTATTTTACCTCAAGTTTTACCTCCAAAAAGAAAAATGTGGAATGACATATATGCACTGGCAGTTGTTGAAGCTGATGTAGGCAGAGTTGGTGCTGAAAGTGATGCAAAAGGTGGAATCCAGGTAAGCACATCATGTCTAAAGAATTGTTCACGTGCGCGAGCCTCTTCTGTTAAGTGCAATAGTGTGGTCATGCTATGAATAGAATTCTGCCCATACTTGTTGTTTTCCTGCAAACAAAGCACTATTTGGCATACAATGTTCTTGAATCCATAGTGTAAGCAATAGATAAGATGCATTTCAATCAGAAAAACTTATGTATACATGCAATACTAATATTTTGGCAAATCAACAAGTGATGGCAGAGTGCAGTGATCATATCGCATGCAATCCTATAATGCATACATTCCCCCCTCCAATTGGAAAAGGAATTCCATGACCATAATGCATATGAGAGGTGTTGTGCTGAGAGCAAGGCAAGGGAATGAACAATATTGCAGTAAATAAAGCAAAGTACACATATCAATGATAGGATAGCGGGAGTTATGGTTATAATGAGAGCAGAGTGTGTAAAGATAGTTATGAATAAGAGATAGGATGCTTTGAATTGATGATAGGTGATGAAAAAGAGAAAAAGAACAACAATATGCCAAAAAGATGCTTTACTGATAGTATGCTAGCTGAAAATGATGCGATTGATCATAAAACAATTTCTCATGCATAAAGGTTAAAAACAGGGAAAAAGTTAAGGAAATAACTTCTCTGATAAAAAGAAAAAAATAAGAAAAGGGTATTATAATAATAATTGACGATAAGATATAACTTCAATACCATAAGCAGAGCCGTTGCTGCCAGCAGGCGTCCATAGCCTCGGCAGGGTTGCTTTTTAACCCATATGAGCCAGGATCCTCAATTTATAAATGGAGAGTTACAGTGCTGTTCTACAGAAGAGATCAGTGTGCTGGCGTGGTAACCAGATAACCACACTGCCATTCACTGGGATGTAGCAAAAGTGATCAGGCCGGCTCGTGATGAGACCTCATGTTCCAAGGATAATTTGACTATCCAATGGATCATAACCCTGGTGTGGTGGCCATAATGGGAATGTCACTTTCTTACAACCTTATGAACATGGTAGGCTAGCTCGTAATGAGACCCCCTATCCTCCATGTGTGAACAAAAATTTGTTGTTATTACACAATTTTATGATAAAAAGAGGGAGGCTCAGTACTCCTTAAGAGCAGGGATGGTGGAAGAAGTTGAACATGTCAATAGAAAAATATACCCATAATCTCATTTATTACAGACGGAGAAGATTATAATCCAGAAGGGTGGAACCAGCATGGTATTAAGATGATCAATCAATATCATGTTCAACAGAAAACAATGCAGTAAAGTAGTATATAAATAATTGTGTCCCTTTTGAAAATAATCTATCATCAAGGAGCTGTCCTGTTAAAGATCATAACGTGAATGATATTAACTCGCTTCAATAGAATCCATAATTCTTGTCCTTATAAAAATAGTGTACTTCATGTCATGAAGGGGAATCAGTAAAATGTGGTTGAGATGAACTAGGAATAGTCCCACAAGAGGAAGAAAAGGTTGCTCTCAAAAATACTCCCAAAGGGTTGCTCTTTTGAAGGAACGGCAAAAACACTCAAAAAGTGGTGTTCCGTGTAGGGAACAGCAAAGGAAATGCACACCAAAAAGCAAAAATACACATAAAAAAATGTGAAAATGCAAATGTCGTTCCTTTGGAAAAAGGAACAGCAAAAACTAAAAGTGTCGTTCCTTTGGAAAAGGAATAGCAGAAACGCAAGTGCCGTTCCTTTGGAAAAGGAATAGCAAAAATTAAAAGTGCAGAAGTGCTGTTCCATTCGAAAAGGAACAGCAAAACGTGAAAGTGCAGAAGTGTTGTTCCATTCGGAAAGGAACAGCAAAATGGACAATCATAAAATGCAAACATGCAAAAAAACAAATTCGTTGTTCACAGCATTGATGCTGAGGATGAGTTACACTTTGAATGAAGCAACACCTGAAACACAAAATATAAGAGAAATTAGAAAAGAAACAACATTTTATTTAAAAACAATATGTAAATTAAGTTACAACAGTTATGATATTATGTAAAAAAAAATGATCTTTTTGAAGAATGTTTTGGCAGCAGTGACAAGACATGAATCTTCAAATCGAAATCAATTCTTCATTTCTTCTATTATGAATCCATTGGGTAATGACTTAGATGAAATTCCTTTGTTTCGTTAAAAATTTTTCAAGAATCACTCGTCCATAAATTGACCTTCTTTATTTTCCCAGGACCTGCAAAAAAGCGAGTGTCTACCTGCAATAAAACATTAAATCATGGAGAAAGAGAGGTGATCGGGCTCCCCTAATCCAAGAATGATGCAAAAAACAACAATTAGTTACTCTATATAACAAATCCATTGAGAAAATAACAAAGTAAAATTTATTTGTCACCTGCGGGAGAGCAGTGGTCGACCATACTATCCAGCAGTGTTTTAATCACAACTTCTTTGTTTTTCATCGAAATTGAGTGATTCCAAAGCCAAATGAGAGCTAATTCAAAGGTTTATCTCTAGTAGCAACAGGTTTTATAAATTCAATGATATGATATGTCAATTTTAGTTAGAACAACCTGCATAACATAGTCATTTTCAATTACCCAGCTCAGATCAACAGTTAATGTTTTAAGCGTAACTTTTTCGTTTGATGTCGGATTCGAATGATTCAAATTGGAAATGAAATTAGATTCATTTATTTATTTCCAATAGAAACATGTTTTGAAGACAAGAAGAATTGATAGGTCAAATACTGTAAGGAACAGCCGGAAAGACATAGTTTTAAGGGTGCTGATTTACGATAGACAGTCAGTATTTTGATCATAAATTCCCCATACGATATCAAAAATGAGTGATTAAAATTGCATTGTAAACTAGATTCATAGGGGAATCTACCATAGTAACAGGTTTTAAAAATTCAAACATTTAGGCCTCCAAAAACTGACTGTCCCAACTCTGTTCCTGAGCTGCCCACTAGACATCCGGTCAATGTTTTGGTTCTAACTTTTTCGTTTCAAATCCAAATTGACTGATTCAAATTGGGTTAGAAAGCAGACATCAAGGGATACCTAGGGTAGAAATAGGTTTTAAAAATATTTACTTTTGGTCCCTCAAAACATGACTGTCCCGACTGTTTTTCCAGAAAGTTCATCAAGCCCGCAAGCCAAAAAAATGATATTCAAGCATTTTTTCAAATTGGTGATAAAAATGAAAAATGAGTGTTTGTAGAACTTAATATTTCTATTATGATTCATCTACATACACAAATAAATTGAAATATTTATCACCGATGATGATTTCGATAGCGTGTTGCAACAAAAAAAACAACTATTTTTACAAAAAAAACAAAATGCATTTATTTATGTTCTTATTTTATTTTATTTTATTTTTTCACTAACCTACTTTGATTGAAATATGAATATGACTATGTATAGGAGTACTTCCAATGGAACCATTTTCGAAATAAGGCTTCAAATATGTACATACCCAAATTTGAAAAATGCATGTTGATAAAAATTAGGGTATGAGAAGCCAACTTCCCTTGAAAAGATGTTGTCAAAAATTGTTGAAGTATAGAGTGATGCTGCAAACAAGTGATGGAATGAAACCAATATTCAATATATCCTTTACTTTCTTGATTTCCCATCATACCATGAAGTTCTTGAGCTTTTAAAATGGTTTGTTGGTGCAACCTACAAGAAACCTCATTTTCTTCCATAGCTTCTACAATTTTTGAATTTGAAACATTCTGAATCTCATTGTAAGTTTTCTCTAATGGCACATGTGAGATAGAATGGGTGGGAAGGTTGGGTAAATTTGGCAGTTCAACAGTGTAAGCATGTTGTACTGGTTTATTGTGGTGAGGGTGTGGAATTAGTTGAGCAGGAAATTGTGTATGGAATGGAGCATTGTGATGATGTGGTTGGTTGGGTTGAGTGGATAAATTTGATATGCAAGTAGGATGTTGTGAAAGAGCTAGTGGAGAATATGGAGAATGTGCTTGTGCTACAAGATGAGGGAGAGTAGTCATGCAATCATAAGGTGAACCATGCCAAACTTGTAGATAAGATTGGTGGTTATATTGAAATTGACATGGCTGCCCTAGAACATGAGTATTCCATAATGGGTTATGCAAGTAAGAGAATGGAGAAGAAGTGTTTTGAACCATACCTGTAGGCCATGATTTCCATGGTTTTGACCTTGTTGCAGCTTCCTCACCTCTTTGATATGATACTTCCATCCTAGATAATGAAGAGTAACCATCTATGGGCTGCTCCTTTCGGTCATGAGGGAAAAACACTTCATCAAATTCTTCATTTTTATGAACCTGCAAAACGTCCAATTTTGAGCTTAGAGAGCTAATAAAATCAACTTTAAAATTTTCGAATAAATCATTGATTTCAGCTCTTATGTCTCCTATTCTTGTAGCAGATTTGGAAAAGAAAGAACAAACATCTCTAGAATTCTTACCAGCCTTGGAGATTCCTCTTGAATACCTTATGCACAACTCACAAACATCATCATATGATAACTAAAAAACATCACCTTTTCCTATCAGATTTAAGAGTTCTAAAAATTCATCTTTGATTCCTTTAAGAATGAGTGTTTTTAAGATCTCTTTTTCCAAATGCTTATGCTTTGATTTTTGAAGGTTATAATGAAATCGATCTACATAGTCCTCCAAACTTTCATCTTCCCCTTGTATCATACCGAAAATATCTTCATTGGATTTGCAATGGTCTTGGTACTTCTTCAAGAATATGTTCTTCATGTCCTCCCATGATTGGATGCAATTCCCACCTAGGCTCATGAACCATCGGAGAGCTGCTCCTTTTAGAGTAAGAGGAAACACTTTCAATCTTTGATCATTAGTACAATAATCATATCCTCTACAAAGTATTTAGAACTCAAATAAGAATGTATCTGGATCTTCATTTGCTAAACCATGAAAATTTGGTAAAGATGGGGGAATTATGTGCATTTGTATCACTCCTCCTAGATCTTTGATAGGAAATTCAAAAGTAGAAACGTGAGCCATTTCTTACCATAATATAAGATGTTTTTCATGTGTTTCTTCGAGGCTCCTTCTTCAAATGTTCCTGTCAATTAGTTAGTGAAATGGGTGGTGCTTACATCACCACTTGAGTGAAATCATGTGATTCATTTTTTAAAAATTTCTATATTTTTTCTAGTCATTCACACAAAAATTCAAACATCTATTTCTACACAAAAAATTAACAAATCTGCCGGAAAGCGAGCGGGGGAGCAGGGCTGTTACATGCTCCGTACGCAGGTTCTTACCTTCCGTTTTTAATACCCAATTCTCTCCTAGCATGCACTCATCAGATTCACACTACTCTTTAGAAATGGCTACACTCTCCCCGGCAACGGTGCCAAAATGTGGAGCGATAAAAAGGGTCTTTTTAACTCCTATTTACCTTCACATTAATTATCAACCCAGGGAGGACTTTTTATTTCAAGAGTGTACTCAGTCTGAGGCGGCTATTTACTGAAGAGTAATGTTTTGCAGTATAGTGCTTAAAATGCAAAAGTAAATGAAAGCTGGAAACAAAATCTAATTGGAACAGCAAGAAATTGAAATGTTCTAAACTAAATCATTCACTCAAACAACCATCAATCGAGGAAACAGTAGCAATAACTCATTCCTCTGGATATTGATGCAATTGAAATCAAACCGGAACAAGACAATCAATCTAGGAACGAGGAAGCAATAACCAATGTTCTCTACAGTTGAGAGTCATGCTTTAAAGCAATTAAAAGGAAATAGAAATTAAACTAAAGCTGCCATTGAAAGTAAACTAGGAAAACTCCTTAAAAGAACTCTTGCAATGAATCAACAGAAATGAACAGCAAAGCTTCATCTAACAAAAATGATTTATTAATGGAAAGGAATAGCAATGCTAAAATACTAGAATTAAACAACAATCTTAAATGGAACCGAACAACAAAACTAAGTCATTAGAGAGACACAGCAACTATAAATGTAATTGAATCAGCAACCTATCAGCATGAACATTAATCACAGTTATTGAAGCAACAGCAATCGTAGTTATAATTGAATAGTAACTTAATTGAACAACCATTGCAATTATGACTGAGCAGTAATTAAATGAACCATAGTCTTAATTAGATAGCGCAACATTAGATCAGAATTATCGGCAGGACATTTCAAGTTATAATTAATAATTCTATCACTCACGCAATCCAATTATGATTTCAATATAACAAAGCAATTCTGCGAAATGTTCATAAACAAAAGATTACTGAACAAAACAATTTAAAGAAATGAAAAGGAAATCAAACCATCACACGGCAGCAATTGTAAAGATATGATACATAGCAGCAGTGTACTCCACCAGAGGCTGGGCCCTTAGCCGCCAGCGGACGCTGTTGGGTTACTTCAGAATGAAAAGAATGAACAGCAACTCCCAAATCATGTATTAATTAGCAAATTGTTGAATCATTACAACAGCAAAGGCTTGATAATTACAGCATGCAACAATCCCTATCCTATCATGAATAATCCACCATCATTCTTCATCATTTTTCCATCATTTTTCATCCCCAAATCATCCCCATCTCTGATCTCCGTTTTCATTTAAATAGAGAGAGATCAGAGAGAAGTTACAATAAATATAAGTATAACATGATTTCTATTACAAAAGTGGTTTGCTTCTAACCATTTGATCAACAAGAACAAGGCGAATTTGGCTTTGCAGCTGAGATTTGGAGGACGGCCGCAACAACAAATCTGAGAAAATCATGCTCAAAGAACCCTGCGTTTCTCTCAGTACAAGCCGAATTTGGGCAAACCGTTCTTCACTAAAGTTAATTGGGTCCGTTCTGGACAAAACCCATGTTCCGGATTTTCCAGATTCTGCTTCATTTGCTTGAAATCTCAACCGCAAAACCGTCACTTCTTATTCCAGCGAATTTCTGAGTTGGCACTTTTAATGATCAAATCTTCAATCTGGAAATTATCTTGGAGGCTAAAAATGGTGAATAATATTACAACTGATTTATTAAAACTATCATTGATAAAATCATGCATAATCATCAATTTATTAGAAATAAAGGAGAATAAATAATATTCATTCATAGAAGCATAAATCATCATAAAATGGATTTATATAATAAATTATAATAAATGACATGATGAAGAATAGTAGAAATGGGTGGAATAAGTGTTCAAAAGTGATAATAATAATGGCATATTAATGGCCCAACACCCTCAGCCTCCTCTAGAGATTATTCATGGTGCGGGCGAGCCTTCACATCAGTTTGAGGGTCCTGAGACAGATTCTATTAGTGTTCCAGTGTGTGTTACCTATCAGAGAGGTACCAGAGCCTTATTTGCAGCAGCACGATGAGTACTATCTCCACCCAGGGTGGAAGGGGTTTTGTTACCTTCATCAACAGTGCGAGTACTATCTCCACTTGGGGTGGAAGGGATCTCGTCTTTGACATCAGCACAGATACAGGGACAGGACAGAGGCAAGAGGCCTATGCAGGTGAAGGTGCTTCAGGAGGCCAAGACACCGATTTTACACTCATTGATGTTGATTTAAGTTCTCCCAGCTCAAAGCTGAAAGAAATCATCCAGGAGCAGAAAGCTGAGATCGACACATTGACCGAGAAATTGCCGAGAGCTCAGTGGGTTATAAATTACTTGGAGCAGCGGAATAAACAATTGGAGGATCAACAGACACTCATGGAGCTGCAGAAAATTCGTGAAAACCGGCAAGCTGCCCAAAGAAGCCCATCTGAGATGACACCTATCGAGCGGCAGATTGAGGCTGATCGAGAGACTTGGCTCAAAAGGGTCAACATCCATTTGGAGAAGCTCTTAGAGAAAGAAAACAAAGAGAAGAACATGCTCCGACACATGAAGAACCACTATTGGGCCCGAACACATATTTGCAAATAGAAAATGAAGATCTTGAAAGCGAGGCTGAGAAGGGCACTAAGGAGGCGCGAAAGGCCTAATCCACTCCAAATTTCAAGGAATTTGGAGAAAATTTTGTCAATTTTGTTTTTTTGGTCACAAAACAGATTTTCCTGCTCGACGCGTCGCGCCACCTTACGCGCGCTTACGTTTGAGAGATCTTATGGAGGAAAAATTTACATTTTTGGACTTGTTATGAAAATTTATGCATGCTCAGGAATGGCCTAAGGATTTCATCAAGTTCTGGGTGGTTTAAAAGGTCAAAAACACCTTGAAAATGGGCTTCTTGCCACCTTTTACACACATGGGAACCAGTTTTGGGAGATTGAAGTTTTGGAGGGGCAAATGAACTCCAAATTGAAACATTTCACTTCGGTTGGATAGCAGACAGACAGGGATTTCCAACGAGCTATCATGAGCTCAATTTTGACTTTGGGAAGTGCCTTAAAAATAGGCTCAAAGTGGCGTGATGCATTGAGTTTTTGGGCACGGCGCATAGAGGACTTTTGCCTATTTTTCACCCTTCAGCTGAGAATTTCGCCCAGTTTTGACTAGTTTCACTTTTTGATGTAATTCTTGATCTGCCTTGATGTAATTTGGTGACTATGATGTAATTTTGGCACATATTTACTTTTTATAGAGGATTCATTCAGTAAAAAGTGAAAATTAAATGAATGAATCAGTTTCCTTCCATATAGATGCAAGTTGTTTGATTGCCTAGATTTTAGTTCCTTGTTTAGAATTGGTTGAAACAGCTCCTAGAAGGATGAGCTAGACCCCTAGAGGCATGGGAGTGGTTAGACTTGTCTATATATTGTATTTTCTGAGAAATTTTCAGGGTTTGACTCTTGGGAATAGTTTGGCACCTCATTGTATATTCATTTCTGCATTTTTGGCAAAGGAAAGACCAGGGTTTTGCAGCACTTGTTCGGATCCTTGTGGCTCTGAGTTTTGATGATGTTTTTCTCCATGTATCTGTAAGTTTCATTAATTTTATATGTATGCCATTTCTCTTCTCTTTGCTTCTGAATTAAAAAAATGAGTAACTAAGGTAGAATTCATTAGTTTGCTGGTGCTCTGCCTTAAACTTTTGTTTAGTTTTATATGTTTTCCTTCGTTTGAAGAGGATCCTTGCACCTTCCTGCCCTCTTCAGCTCCTGAGAAGTCTTTTCTATCCATTCATTGAATCTAAGACATCAAACCCATTGCCTTCCCTGCCCCAACTTGAACTCTGCAAGAATTTGGCCTCATCCCCAAGCCCAAAATTGCCTTTCCCTTTTTTCCAATAAAACCCCTAAAAAATCATTCCAAACTCCTTGATTCATATACCTAGCATAAAATTAGCACTCATTTCAGTCATATCAAGCCCTATTGATACATTTTTCCTGAGATTGACCCAGAGAGAGCCCTCTCCTGTTCTGGTAGGGCTAGCTACCAGACTGAGCGTGGTTTGGTGTTACCTTGAATCCCGCCTTCGTTCAGCCTAAGGTAGATTTGGGAAATAACACCAGACATGATGAAAATTTATATCCTATGGTTAGGTATTGTCCAATAACCTACCATTTCAAATTTCATTAGAAAGAGTGTAATTGGTTTGGAGAGGGAGTGCAAATTTGTTCCAACTTGAACACTGGAAAATATCATGAATTGCTACATTGACAAACTTGGATTTTAGTGAGTAAGATTTATTTTGGGATAATGAGTATGATATGTTGTAGAAATTTTTTGTATCTTCAGGATGGAATGAGAATTATTGCATTGCCAATTAATTATAGGTCCCATTGTGCATTTATTTGAGGCACGCATTCCTCACCTTTAATCCTATAAAATCAATCCAATTTCGAGTATTCATTCACAATTTTTTTTTAATGAGGATGGGTTATTGTCCACCAAAAATTGAATGAGGATGTACTTCTTATTATGTGAGGATGAATGTTCCCCATGCATTTCAAAGGTCTCTAAGGTCATGTATAAATAGGAAGATAATTATAATTAGTAAATTGTAACACATTGGTGACAAAAGTAAGGAGTTAACTATATTTTACCTTTTGCTTCTCATTTGTTTGGAGTTCTACTATTGTTGAGGAAGAGAAACATTGGTGTGGAATTGATGCTCATGATGATGAATTTTTTTGGTTTATGAGGTATTATGTTTTTTTAATATATTGGCTTTAGCTTTTCATATTTTAATATTTGTTTAATATTTAAATTATATGTATTTTCTTGAGGTATTATCATGGCATATTAGCACCTGGGTGGATATAAAATACTAAATGCTAGTTAAAACACCCTAGTTGATAGTGAATCCCATGCATTCCTTCATCATATTCAACCCAAAAAATATTTAATCCTTAAGCCTCATCTTTGGACATACTCTATCTTAGCCCATATTAGAATAGAGTTTAGTTTACCTTGAATTTTTGGTTGGATAATTTCCATAAGATAGATTAAGTTTAACTAATAGGTTTTCCTTTCAACTGTTAACGTAGGATAGTTCCCTATACTTACAATACCCAACATCGACATAGGATTAGGCTTAAGATAGATTTTATCCAACACAAACTGTGTTGGTGCCTCAAAGCCTATGAGCCCCTTGATCAATAATTGAAGTAAGTGTCAGTCATTTTTAAGACATATAAAATTCTTGTCAATAAGTTAAACTCATAGGTTTTCTTTTCAATGCTTAACATAGTACGGATTCATATACTTCTAGTACCTAAAAACAACCACGAGGGATTCACTGGGGGAGAAATACCATAGCACATGCATTCATATTGGGGGATATATATTGAGAAAAAATTGACATAATGTATTGAGCATATAATATGGGATAAAGGGTTTTTATATTGGAAGGTATAAGTTATGGAGCTCAAAGTTAATGAAAAAATATAAAGGGGTATAAAAAAATTTAATGAAAAAATTGATACTTACAATCTCGTGAAAGTAAGGGTTTTCAGAATTGGGAAGGTGTATGAGGTTTGTATTTGTAGGGGGTTAAATAATGTGATTTTCAGACGTATTTTCCAATATGTATTCAAAGTAAGGGTATTTTTTATTATTCCATGAATGCATGTGATATTTCAAAGGTTCATTGAGTGAAGCCCCAGTGAAAACATGATAGAATAATATGATGTCACGATTCTACAAGTGTTGAATACTGATGTTGAATGTACATATCTCATAATGAAAGTCATATAGCACAAGATTGCAAGATTAAGTTTGGATGGTAAAAGAAAGTGGGAACTCCCATAAATGTTAGAATATGGATAAGAGGTCAAATAGAACCTTAATTACATATGAATCCTTTCTAATCCTTTGAAGACAACGTTCTTAATATCATTATCTACCAAATCAAAAATTAAATAAAAAATTCTTGTATGAAGGTAGTATATTACCCTATGATTCTAGGGTGATATCTCATTTTTAAAAATAAATAAGGCATATAATAGGTACCTATAGTTGAAGAAAATAGCATGATATTAATGGGAGTACATGTAAAGTATGAAAAATAATAGATGCATGATCTCAACGATAGTACAACAATAGTTGAAGCATGGTATCAAGGGGAGTATAGGAACAATCACAAGCAAGAAGTGGAAGCATGATATCAGGGGATAATCTATGTTAGCAAGAAGGAATCATAGTTTAGTCAGGTCCAGAAGATCATCCAAAAACATATAAGGTCGTTGGCATGGCCATTTTTTCCACATATATCTGTGACCCTTTGTCATTCATGTCAAAGGGGGAGAGATTGTAGAAATTGATTTAGAAATTATAATTACTAAAAGTAGGCATTTGAAAAGGGAAAGATTGTAGATATTGATTTGGGAGAGATTGCAAAGAGGATTTTTTGACTTTTTCAACATCAAATAACCATCAATGTCTTGGGGCGTTGCGATCAATGACAAAGGGTGAGATTTTTTCACATAGTGTTTCCATTAATGACAAAAATATTTCATGGTAGAAGGGATGTATGAGATAATAGTAGTTGTACAATATTTTATGACCAAATAAGAAAAATAATATTTGTGAAGTGGTATGACAACTAGACGTTTCATAAGGTATGACACCCACGAGGATATGGGTGCTTAAATATATTTGAAATTTTGATGGATTTACATTTCTCAAAATTTTATAAAAATAGCATGGTTGCATAGAGTGTATTGATACCTTTTCAATGGTATATCCTGGTAAAAAAACTCCTCTCAGAGGAGAATTTATGGTTGTTTTAAGATTCAATATTAATTGGGGGTTCAAAAATATAGGGAATGAACCCACAAACCTTAATTTATTAACTAGTGTGCAATTTTGGAGCATATGTGCCATTAACAAACCAAATTAATGGCCACGGGAAGATAAAGGTGCACACTATTTAATGTAATTAACTCAGATTTGTGTTTCAGATTATTCAATGACACCTCAAACATGTCAACAATCAAATGATGGAAAATTTGGAGGAGGTTCAAACATCACTATTGGACCAACGAAATAGTGATACAAGGCAGATTTTAGTTACATTATGACCTGTATGTATTGGTGAATAACACGTGCCTCATTGGCATAGTCAGCATGACATGTCAATAAGATGACATCTACAGGCTGATGTGATGTCATCAAGGGCTTCCACGTGGTAGAGAAAAATGCCACTTTTGGTTTGGAAAAAGGTATGAAATAGGGTGACACATGGAACCCCTCATAGGCTTCCATGTGGATTAATTATATCATGATGATGTCATCAAAGGAACAAGTAATTTCCCTGAAGTCTAGATCTTATGGAATATTCATATGGCTTATATAAACCTCAACCAAGTGAAATTTTTGGTTCGAACTCTGGATTAAGCGATATAATATGGAAGGCTTCATGAATGTAATAGACCTAACATGAAAATATAGCACAATGGAAAATATTCCCAAGAAAAATATAAGAAAAAAATATAGAAATTCTTCAGATATTTATTAATCAAAACCCTTGAGGTAGGGTAACACCATACAATAAATACTTAAGGAAGGAGAACACTCCAAAAGCCATATGATTATCAATACAATAATACATGACATATCTCAATGGGGAGTCTCTAGCCTTTACCATGGGTCTCTCAATACCATGCATCATGTTAGGGTCCCCGTAGTTTGGAATATTGGTAAGAACAAACACTGCAGGGCCTACATCAAAACCACTTTGGAATCCTAGGATCTAGCCCTCTTGGATTCAGAGAGGGATCTCTCTATTTAAGTATTTTCAAAGGATATATATTTAACGCTTATGATATTATATTAGGCTAGTTATGAAGTACAAGGGGTTTGTTTTTTTGTTTTGGTTGGGTAGGATATCATCAAAATAAAGGAAGTCCTTTGAAGGGTAAAGGTGTGAATAGGTTGAAAGAATGGTTCAGCTGATAGGATAGGAAAGAGACAGTATCAATCCATTGGGATATGGAGTCACAAAAGGATTTAATTGCACAACAAGTTTCAATAGTAGTCCATGGGACAAGTCATCTATATCAAAGGACCTCTTTAAGTTGATTTTGTGGTATGGAACATTAAGAAGTGTGGTGAAAGAAGCAAACATATGAGAAAACAAAGGGCAGCCTAAGATCAGGTAAGGACTTTGAACCTATCCTAATTTTGGCATACTCTCAAGGGAAAAAATTTAAGATGAACAAAAAAAGTAGCCTAAGATCAAGTAAGGACTTTGAACCTATCCTACTTTTGGCATACTCTTAAGGGATCTTTTCAAAGCAACTGCTGGAGATAAACTAGAGGACATGGCTAAACATAGACTTCTCTAGTTCAACTTTAATTAGCATACTTTTCAAGAACTTTAAAAGAAAATATCTCAAGTTTTACTAAGGAAATATGGGCTCACCAAAACTTCACTGGTTATACTCTATTGAATTATCCTCAAAGAAACAATTAGAGGAAAACATAGAGATAAAGCTTATTAGTGAGAAATATGGTACTTTTAGAAGTAAATCCTAATCTAAACTTGTTGTTATTTATCAAAGAAAGTGTAAAGTATGAAAAACATGATAAAAACAACAATTATAGTAAGAAAAACATCACCATTGACATAGACCAGGATCCCATAAATCAGCTTGTATATTTGATGTTCAAACCAATTATAATCTTCAAGTCCAGTAGGTCTTTACAGCTTCAAACTTCTCTTCTCAGCCTATCTTTCTTCAATCACTAACAAAGCTTCAACAACCTTAGTAACTATTTACATTCGATAAGTATTCAACCAACCACAATACTTGGATTCTCAGATGATATATATAGGTAAATTGAGGAGGTGGAGTGAAAGGAAGGTCCAACTATTCAATTAATACAGAGTAAATGCTTCTCGACCTTTGGGAGGCCTAATGGAGGAGATGTCTAATGTCTTAACTTTGTTAATTGATTTTTACATTAATTTCCATCTACTTCGGTAACTTTTGTTGAATTTTGAGGCTTCTGGTAGGCTGGAAATTACTTTCTGAGCTGTATTTGAAAATATCTCTGACTGTGCATTGAATTTGTATTATTTTGAGGAAAATAAACTGGCAGGTGGCATTTATGAGGATTAATTTCCTCACTGATGTGGTAGTTGGAGGCTTTCATTACTAATCTGTCTACTTTGTGGCTTTAAACATTGATTTTCCTTTGATTATGCTTTAAAGCTTTCTTTATCATATTTCTGCTTTATACTGTGTCTTTATCCTTTATCTGCCTGATTAAGTCTTTTGATCTTCAGGCTTTTGACTTTAACCTTTATCCTTTAACCCTTTAATCTCTGTCTTCATTGTTGGCTGTATAGGTGGCTTTGGCAGGCTGGAGGGCTTGATCGTGTGACCAATTCTCATGAATCATTGGTTAAAACATAGAATTAACCCTGCTAGTGCCTTTTTGCCTTTGTTTGGGCCACGAAGGTCGTCACCTTCGGCCCTGTCTCTTTATGGACGGTGGGAAGGCTTTTTGGCCTTAGAACCGCCATTAAACCTGCATAAACAAACAAAAACATTAATAAAAACCTACAGGCTAGGATAATATTACTTTGGAGGCGTTAGGAAGTGTCAGAGGAGCATTGAGGGAGGGGATGTGTAGCAAAGGGGATATCCATGGCGGAAACATGAACAAACAGGGTTAAAATTTGAATTCTTGCACGGAATGAGGAGAGCAGTTTTGCGAAAACCAGAGGTGTTTTCATGTAGAGATTAGGCGATAAGTGGTATTGAGTTAATCGAATGTGATTCCACTCAGAGAATGACATGCGTGATGGGAAAAACTACATGCTTCTCATTGATTTGGGTCGTTAATTTGTTACGAAAAATCACGCACGAAAAATATTTTGGGCCGTTAGATCTGGGGTAGCCAGATCGACGGTGCAGGGATGGTGCGATAAAAAAAGGTTCGTGGTAGAGGAGATAGTGTAGGAAAGGTGTCAGGTGGAGAATGGGTCAAAGAATGTTTATTGGAAGGTGGGCCAGTAGGTGACGTGGCTTCTTTTTCTGCATAGCAGGGAGGCTTGTCGGGAGAAGGAGCAGAAGCGGGGAGCACCGTAGCCGTCGGATCAACCAGATCTACGGTGGAGATCTATTGTGGGAGGTGAAGAGATAAGAGATGGCCGAGAGGATGATTGGTGGGAGCGATCGCACGATGAACATAAAATCTGGAGAAGATCAACGGCTAAGATCAACTACGGGGGGACTGGGGTTTACGAAAGGATTTCACGACCCGTGCCTTCGCATTAAATCTCAACCGTAGATCTAAGATCTCCCGTGATCAAATGAGTCAACTGCGGAGGGACTGGGGAGTATGGGCCACTTTGGTTGGGTGCCCCCGCAGTAAACATACGCCATAGATTTGAGTAAATCGGATGGTTGGGATGAAATCGGAGATCGGCCATCGACAAAAAAAGGTGAGTGAAAAAGGAATTGGGAATCGTCGAAGTGCGATGGCGATGGGGGCTTATGAATAGGTCACAGGACCGGATCATGTGGCGGAAACAAGGCTAAGGTTTAAGCCAAGAGGGCTTAAGGCCTTATTTCTTTAATGGGTAGAAAATAGGCTAAAAAGAGGGTTTTTTAATCCTTTTTGAGGTTCCGGTATGATTAAAAGGATGTTTTTAAACCAATTTAAAGGGGATTTCATGGCTTAAAAGGGTTTTTAAGGGAATGGAAGGTAAATGAGGGAGAAAAAGGGATTATTTGGGGAATAAGATGAATCTTTAGGATAATTAGTAATGAATGGAAAATGGGTGGAATGGAGGGACTTTGGGAGGAAATTGTGAAGGTGGAAATGATGGAGAAAAGGTTGGAGAACAATATTTTTTGTAACAGCGGGACTTCTTTGAGGAACTTTGAATGAATATTTATCAATGGAATGAATATTTTGGACAAGGTACACAGCAAGGCTTCAAGAACTCACAATTTTTGCTTAAAACTTGTTTCTTGAAGACTAATAGACCTATTTTAGCCATCATCAGTTATGTAATTTTTTTATTGATGGCTAACAGTGGCTCCACTTGGGGATGGCAGCTCCTAGAGGTGTCAAGAACCTCAGAAATTTTATCTCTGGAATGTAGATCAATGTCTTGCACTTTGACCATCCTCTTTATTCTTTGATCATGCTTCTTGAAAAGATAATCAATCATTACATCATAACAAATCAATTTCTCCCAAACATTCTACCTACACAACCTACTTTCCTTACATTTTTTCTTCAGCAGGGTGCACCTGGACTTGCAAACCTTTTGACATCAACATTTTATTCTTTTATTAAAATAAGGAAACTAATCTAAATCTACCCTTATTTCTTCCATGAGTTCAGATTAAACAGCTGAACTCATAAATTCTCTACCTAAGCTACTATCTGTCAGGATTAAGCTGTCTGACAGATCTTATTCTCTATATTCTAAAACATAAATTTAAATACAGGAAAACTGGGATTAAGCTTTCTGATTTGATGTAAGACTATAGCATAAAAAAAAGCTACACATAGACCTTTATTTGCAGAAAAGTAAAACAAAACTTGGAAGGCTTAAGTTCTAAAAACAATGAGAGTCCTTCCTTCTTTCTTTCATCTCTTATTTTGATCTCTTTGAGCTGTCCTCTTCTTCTTTACCTGGTTCAAGTTTTCAGCATGTTAGAACCAGTCTTCTTTGTATTTTCGGCTCAGGTTTTGATCTGATTAGAGCCATTTTTTCTTGATTCTTTGGTTCATATTTTGAGCATGTTTGAACCATTCTTTTCCATCCTAATCTAATCTCTTGATAAGCCAAGAATAAAAATTTTGGAAAATGTTCTTCAATAACCTATTGGTAGTAAATTGAAATCTATCTAGTCATGATTAGGCTATATGACTAAATAGTAGTGCTCTTTCAAGTAGTGGCATTTAGGCTTGCGCACTTTTAGATATATTTTTTTTTTTTTTTGGTATGGGGTTGTACCTTTCTTCTTTTTTATCTGCCCTATTTTCTCTTTTTCTATTGTTTTTTTATTTTTTATTTTTCAAATTCAAAATAAAATAAAAAAACTAATGAAATTCTCACAATCTGAGCTTTATTGAAATTCCTACCTACCCTAATCTAACTCTGGAATATTTACATGTTTAGCTGACAAATTCTCTTTTCCAATACACCTAGTCAATCAGATGGTTCCATGACTGGTCTTTGCTCATCTCTTTGAGCATGTCGAACAGACAGGGCCACTCCCATCTCACTTGTTCTTTAGCAGCAATGCTAAAAAAATTTGTTGCATTTGGTGATACACTACTCCTAACAATCTCTATCCCTTCTTAAAATGTCTTCAAAAAATGAGCAAAGGGGTCTTGAAATAATACCTGGTTGGGAGTATTTGGCAGGTAAGTTTCAACTAGGGTTATTTTTTCTTCCACTTGATCATGAAAGAGATTCTTTTGAGAAAGAAAATCTTCCTCATCTTCATTGTGATCTGAACTGAAGGACTCATCATATTTGGAAGTGTTGTTCTCTTGTAGTCCTAGGGTATTTTGATGCCGTGGAATGAGCTTTGTGAAGAGGTCAGTATATTATTGAGTAGGGGTTTCTTTGATTACTTCAACCCTCTCAGGATAAGGTTCCTTATATTCATCATGCTCAATAAATTCTTCATTGTTTTCCTCCTCAAACTTTGAGCTAAAAGACTGCTGATTCCCAATCACATGGAAACTGTTACTGATGAGCTATAATGAAGAAAAGCAAAGATTCTAAGATTCTTCTCCCTCTTATGAATTTTTAAAGCTTTCTTCATTAGTATCATAAATAGCCTGTTTTGGCTTATTACTTTCTCGGAGTTGGTGGAACTGATCTTCCTCCCACAAATCTACTAATGATGGTCCTGCAAGATCAACTTCTGTTTGGAGAACATCATCAACATATAGATAAAAATTAGGAAAATCATTAATGTATGTAATATCACCAATCAAATATACTGGATTATTAGTAGGTCATTCTTTATTCTGATCTATAAGGGAACTTCCTAACATTTTACAAAAATGTTCATTAGCTGAATGGACAAGAGTGTTTGTTTTATAAAAAGTTTCAGAGGTTGGCTGTTTATTGATAATCTAATCTATTTCTTGTTCTGTCAAAGGAGGAGATGTTTCTGTGTTTCTTTGAGAAGAAGTAAAGTAGTTCTCTATCTCTTGTGAAGACTAAATTTGAGGCTGGATGTCTTCTTGAGCCTCAACTAAAAGGGATGTTGAATCATCATTAGTTATGTTTTCAGTTGGATCTTGAGGATTTTATTCTGTTTCTTGATTAATCTCTTCCTCAAATGATTCATCTAGGTTCTTGTGATAGTTGTCTTGGGTATGAAATTCATGAATGGCTGCTAAGAGATCCTCAGGATGCATATTAACCAAATCCTCATCAATATCTAATAGGTATTGTATGATGTTCTGAGATTGATCACAACAATTTGTTGTCCATGATAAGGTTGAAGGGTTTTATTTATATTTTTCATATAATACCTGGTGTGTGTTTTTTAAAGAAAACAAGCTCTTAGGTTCTAACCATTCATACCAATCCCTTGCCTTACCTTCTAATGTTTCCATGAACATTTTCATAAGATATTCCTCATGCCATTCAACTTTTAACCTCCATATATGTATATGAAACTTGATGAGATGTAACAAGGGGTAATCAACATTTTCATCTTGAAAGATAGGTAGGTTTTTTAACCAATTTATTTCAGGCATTTTGTGTGGGAATCCAGGGATATGATCCCTACTCATTGGATCATATCTTCCTTGTATCCTTGGAATCATGTTTGTAAATAAGAAAAGAGGTCATTGTGTCTATTCAACCAGTTCAGAGTCTTCTACCAGTGGATTCATTTGGTCTTTTAGGAGTTTTGGAGTCGCCATGTGGAGGATTTCAAAACTTTTGAGGTGATTTTCTGTCCAACATCAACAATTGAATACCAATCTAAGGAGGTTTGTGGGTCTTCTGAGGTCTTAAGGATGTATAAGATGTAATTTACTCATAATATACCGAGTATGGTCGCCACTATGTTAGGGTCCCCGTAGTTTGCAAGATTGGAAAGAACAAACACTGCAGGGCCTACATCAGAACCACTTTGGAATCCTAGGATCTAGCCCTCCTGGATTCAGAGAGGGATCTCTCTATTTAATTATTTTCAAAGGATATATCTTTAAGGATTATGATATGATATTAGGCTAGTTATGAAGTACAAGTGGTTTGTTTGTTTGTTTTTTTTGGGTAGGATATCATCAAAATAAAGGAAGTCCTTTGAAGGGTAAAGGTGTGAATAGGTTGAAGTAATGTTTCAGCTGATAGGATAGGTAAGAGATAGTATCAATCCATTGGGCTATGGAGTCACAAAAGGATTTAATTGCACAACAAGTTTCAAGAGTGGTCCATGGGGCAAGTCATCTATATCAAAGGATCTCTTTAAGTTGATTTTGTGGTATGGAACATTAAGAAGTGTGGTGAAAGAAGCAAACATATGAGAAAACAAAGGGCAACCTAAGATCAAGTAAGGACTTTGAACCTATCCTGATTTTGGCATACTCTCAAGGGAAAAAATTTCAGATGAATATAAAAAATAGCCTAAGATCAAGTAAATAATTTGAACCTATCCTACTTTCGGCATGCTCTTAAGGGATCTTTTCAAAGAAACTGTTGGAGATAAACTAGAGGACAGGGGCAACCATAGACTTCTCTAGTTCAACTTTAATGAGCAAACTTTTCAATAAATTTCAAAGACAATACCTCAAGTTGTACTCAGGAAATATGGGCTCACCTACACTTCCCTAGTTATACTCTATTGAATTATCCTCAAAGAAACAATTAGAAGAAAACATAGAGATAAATCTTATCAGTGAGAAATAGGGTACTTTTAGAAGTAAATCCTAATCTAAAATTGTTTTTTTTTATCAGAGAAAGTGGACAGTATGAAAAACATGAGAAAAACAACAATTATAGTAACAAAAAAATCATCATTGACATACACTAGGATCCCATAAATCAGCTTGTATATTTGATGTTCAAACCAGTTACAATATTCAAGTCGAGTAGGTCTTTACAGCTTCAAACTTCTCTTCTCAGCCTATCTTTCTTCAATCACTAACAGAGCTTCAACACCCTCAGTAACTATTGACATTCAATAAGTATTCAACCAACGAAAATAATAGGCTCCTCATATGATATATGTAGGTAAATTGAGGAGGTTGAGTGCAAGGAAGGTCTAACTATTCAATTAATACAGATTAAATGCTTCTTGACCTTTAGGAGGCCTAATGGAGAATATATCTAATGGATTAACTCTATTAATTGATTTTTACATTAATTTCCATCTACTTCAGTCACTTCTGTTGACTTTTGAGGCTTTTGGTAGGCTGGCAACTACCTTCTGAGCTGTCTTTGAAAATATCTCTGACTGTGCATTGAATTTGTATTCTTTTGAGGAAAATAAACTGGCAGGTGCCATTTCTGAGGATTAATTGCCTCACTGATGTGGCAGTTGGAAGCTTTCCTTACTGATCTATCTGCTTTGTGGGTTTAAACACTGATTGCCTTTGATTATGCTTTAAGGCTTTCTTTATCATCTTTCTACTTTATATTGTGTATTTATCCTTTATCTTCCTGATTAAGTCTTCTGATCTTTGGGCTTTTGACTTTAACCTTTATCCTTTAACCCTTTAATCTCTGTCTTCATTGCTGGTTGTACAGGTGGCTTTGGCATGTTGTAGGGCTTGATCGTGTGACCAATGCTCATGAATCATTGGTTAAAACATAGAAGTAACCCTACTAGTCCCTTTTTACCTTTTTTTGGGCCACAAAGGTCGTCACCCTCGGCCTTGTCTCTTTATGGACTGTGGGAAGGCTTTTCGGCCTTAGAACCTCCATTGAACCTACATAAACAAACAAAAACATTAATAAAAACCTATGGGCTAGGGTAAGACTTCTTTGGAGGCATTGGGAAGTGTCGAAGGAGAAATGAGGGAGGGGATGTGCAACAGAGGGGATACCGATGACGGAAACATGAAGAAACGGGGTTAAAATTTGAATTATGACACGGAATGAGGAGAGTGGTTTTGCAAAAAATGGAGGTGGCTTTCATGCAGAGATTAGGTAGTAAGTGGTATTGAGTGAATCGAACGCGATTCCACTCAGATAATGACACGCGTCCTGGGAAAAACCACCTAATTTGCATTGATTTGGGCCATTAACCTGTTATGGAAAATTGCGCTCGAAAAATATTTCGGGCCATAAGATATGGGGTAGCCAGATCGACAGTGGAGGGAAGGCATGATAAAAAAAGGTGCACGGTAGAGGAGATAGTGGAGGACAGGTGTTGGGCAGAGAATGGGCCGACGAACGGTTAGTGGAAGGTGGGCCAACGAGTGATGTGGCTTCTTTTGTCGCATAGCGGGGAGGATTTATTTATTAATTATGGCCTATTATATTGTTACATCACATTATTATTCCCTTGCATACCTCCCTCTGTGCCACATATTATCCCCCAAGGTATACTGTAATGACCATGGGTCCACTCATTATGTATATGTATACAATGTGTTGAAACTCCAATCTAATGAACAAATAGTGATGAAAACATAATTCTTCTATTGAAGCTTTTAGGTATGGCTTGATTCATACAAGTTCTTATAGGTTTTGGTTATTGGTTTCATTGAATAAGTCTAACCTTATTCTTGAAGGAACCATCAGAGTCTAGTGCTAATACAAGGGCTTGAAGAATCAACAAATTTTTAACTCTATTTGGTTGAATCCACGGTTATGCAATTTGTTGGAATATTTTGGGTGTCGAGTTATGGCCCTGGTCCGTGACATCTTTCCATGGTGGAAACACCATATATTCTACTAACTCTGTAGAATGAGGGTGAGGAAACCACAATGGAAACTTCATATGTTGTATTTAATCTATAGCCAAAGTGTGAGGTTTATTGGGTGGAAACATCATATATTATATTGAATCTATAACACGAGGATAACTCGAAGCCATGACGACTCTGTAGCATGAGGGTAAGGTTGCCACGATGGAACTCCATAAATAGTATTGACCTGGTAGCATGATAGTAAGATCTTCATGGTGTAAGTTCCATATATTTTATTGACCTATAGAAACAAACCACAAGGAGCCATGGTGGACCATCCCAATTCGATTGCATTGTCACCATTACAACTCAATTGGCATATCACTAATTTATAAGTGATATTGTGGAGCGAAGTTGGCAAGTCATGCACACTGTGCATTAGAGATCACAAGTTCAACCCTCGACAGTGAACATATATATATATATATATATATATATATATATATATATATGTATATCTGTGTGTGTGTCTGTGTATATGTATGTATGTATGTATGTATGTATGTATGTTTGTGTGTGTGTTTTTCCAGCATCATGGTTTTATATGTTTATAGCATGCATCCCAAAAAGTGAGTATTTGTAAAAAAATTAATTTAGTATATGGTTCAATGTGGTTTTTGTGAGAATTTGAGGTATATAATTATCCTAATTTTATTCTAGAAAAATCTTGGTTATCAGGGTTTAGATATGGATGCAACTAGTGGGGTTTGATTTTGTTTTGACTCTTATTTGATGTCTAATATCTCTTATGTTTTTTTTTAAGGTCTATGAGTTGTAGGTGTTTTGGATACATGAAGTAAAAAGGTTTTGAGAAGAGGTTTGAATGGCCAACTTGAATATCTAGTTGAAGCAGTATATGGGTAGAAATATGACAAAAACAAGAGTGCTTGATATGACCTTTTGGGTGCAAGTTTTATGGAAATATAATGCTTGTAGGTTGTGTGGTAGTGCAAGATTGCAGTTTATGTGGCATTTTAATTATAGAGGTTGTGATTCTAGTTTATAATAGTATTTGTGATGGAAGATTCAGTGATATATGATGGAAGTGTATCTAGTTTGAAAATGATATGAAATAGAGGTCCACAAGGAAGTTGAAGGAGGTTGAAACCTAGAGTAGGTCAGAGCCCGCTCAGTATCAAGGTTGGAGCCTCAATCAAGTTGGAGCCTAGAGAAATTTGGATCCTACTCATTAGTGAGGTTGGAGCATCAATCAAGTTATAGCCTATAATGAGTAGATTATTGCATCTTTTGAGGTTAGTTCCTCAATCAAGTTGGAGCCCACCACATGTTGCAGCGTGTTTTTTTGGGGAAGTTTCATCTTGTTGTTACACAATAATTTGTCACCCTGTTCACTTCCCATCCCTGATCCTGAAGTGAACTAATATAAAAATTGTGCACTATATCCACCATGAAGAATACATCAAGATATCCCTTGAAGAGAAACAAAAATTTTCCTTGAATCTTTTCTAAAGAAGCTCATATTAAAACCTAAATTTTTGGGTCAGCGCTCTTTGCTAGTTGTTTTTCAGTGATGACGGCATGTTGCAAGACTTTTACCTAGTTCTGTCAATGTGATTTTGATAGGAAAAAGTGTGATGAACCTCTTTTGGCAGTGTTTCCACAAATGGTGAAGAAGCTTCAAGAATGGAAATTTGGATATGGTTTGATGTAGATGTCCTCGAGATCTCTCATTTTGAGTTCTTGATTGCATCCATAGGGAATTTTCCCATGAGAAGTGGGCCTTCATCCTTATCTTATGGATCCCTAACTCCCTCTCCATACCTATAAATTGAATCTCATCCTTCCACTACTTGTTAGTCTTTCCTGATCATTAATCCTTTGCATCCCTATACTTTGATGACGCCCAAATTTTCACTTGGGAGAAGGATTTCTTGAAAAAACTTAGTTTGGAATTGGACATCACCAAAGGGAGGTCTCCAACATCAAGGCCACGATTTTATGCTTCCTCTTTTTTATAATTAATAATATAATTGTTGTTTCACTTTCCATATTTGTCTAGATATATATGCAAGTAGGCTAATACTCCTTGATCTGTTAGGTATTTTTTATTTGATGTAATGTATCTTGTGACATTTCTTGTTTTTATATATTGATTTATTATAGGTATTTGAATGCCACAAGCAGCGAGGAGCAAGTTTGAAGGATCATAGAATCAAGGTCCTCACCAAAGTATTGGATGATAGCATCAGGAAGAGGTAGGTCCTTCGTTTTCTTCTTCCATTTTGAATGAAAAATAGGAAAGGGTTCATTAGTTAGTCTCATGATTTGCTAGACCCACTCTAAGGCTAGAGATATCACATATGTCCACAGAGGGGATTGTATTCACAAAAAAATTGGCGACTATGCTGTGGAGACATATCCTCTTTGTCTCTCCTTTTATGATTTTGTCTTTTAATCAGTTTGACAGATCTTTAAGATCTGAGTCTGTTTATGTATCTATAGGTATGCACAGTGCTTGATTTTTATTTAGGGTGTCAATTATGGCCTGATTGATTATTTTGTTTTATTTTATTTCCCACGCAACACATTTTCTGTCGCTACAGAAGTTACGACAGTGTTTTTCTATATAAAATAGTCACACTGATCTACCTTTTCAGCACGAGTTTTCCTTTCATAGGAACATTGATCCCAAAGATTAAAAAAATTTAGGGTTTCCCTTCAAATTCCAGTGTGTCTTGGCCTCTAAGTTGTCTTTCTAGTCTCATATGATCTGGTACCACTGTGTTTAGCTTGATTTCCTTGCCTGAGTGATAAATTTATCTCTTTTACCCTATTTGTGTTTGATTGAATTTTAATCACCCTCTAAGGTTTCTAGGTTGGTTTCCTTCACTTGTCACTTGTATCTGTCATCAAGGGATTGATTTCTTCTATCTGAGGGCTTTTCTGCAATGATTTGAAACATTATTTAATATTACTTCTAGCATGTATTTGCAAAGTTTGTTTCACTTGTTCTAAATCATTATGGCACATCAAAATCACCTTTGATTGATGGTCGAATATATATCACAATTGTTTGATTTGTGAGCTTAAGAGTGTATGTTTTTTTTTTTCCCATTTCAAAAGAGAAAAAGTGAAAGCCATTTTCATTTAGAAAATTTGAATTGGTTTGGTATTCCTTCATTTTGAGAAGAAAAAATGAAATTCATTTTCATTCAAGTACTTTTAGAACAATTTTTTTTCCATTCTAGAAGATAAAGTGAAAGGAATTTGCATTTCAATTATTTATTTGTTTAGTTATTTTTTCATTGATCAGTTCATTAATTGCATTGGTTTGCATTTGGGCATCCAAAGTAAAAGAAAAAACAAAATATGTTTAGTGAATCTTAGTGAAGAAATAAATGATTTTGTTTTTAGTAAGATTTCATTTGGGATAGTGAAAGTGAATTCGTTTTGGAGTTGCATTACAGTAATTTTGGGATAGCTGTGAGGAATAATTTCCTATTGCATTGCTTTTTTGTAGAATTCTTGTTTTCACTTTCTCGCTCATTACTTTAGAATTGATCTAAATTAAATGAATTATTTTTTGCATTTATATGCATTGTAGGGATTTAGGTGACAAATTTATTGAGCCCTAAATTGAAACATAATCAAATATCAACTTTAAAATTTACTCTATTAACCTTAAGGATCATTTCGAATTAACACAAACATCTAGAGGTCTAGGCTAGACACGTGTTCTAGCGTCGTTAAGGATAGTTTTTATCGCTAAAAACTTGTGTTTCATCCCGCGGTGATATCTCATCCCACGTATGGAAGCATATGGGACTATGCTCCATTTATGGTAAGTATATGGGGACGATATCATCAAATGGATACACATTAGACAAGGCTATTATGGAGTGATATCCCACGTACCATCAAGTATATTTTAGGAGACCCCACTAGGTTACAAACCTGCCATAGGTAACTGAGTCGACTGCCTTGTATATGTGATACACTAAACACAACATTTAGGGATATTGGCTGTCATACGTTAAGTCCTTGGTAATTTCTTTTTCCAGGGTGTATATTGTAGTTCATGGGTACTTGGTAATCTTTTTTCCTAGTTACCCTCTTTGTTTTATTTTGTGTCATTCTAAAATTTACTACCAATTATAACATTATACCTATGTAGTAATCCTGGCCTTATCTTGCCTAGTTAATTATGAATATTAATTTCTCATAAGGTAATTCACCTTTCCCTTCATTTATCTTGTTCTAAATGTCATCATGGTTGAATCTTTGAATTTTCCTCACTCCTCCTCTGAATCAACTCAAGGACCTCCACCTGAGATTTCGTAATTTCCACCTATGCCTCTTGAAGCTCAAGGTGCTGAAATTGAAATTTCCAGAAGTGTCCAACCTCTCTCTTCAAACCCACCAACTAAATATTGGTCTACACCTTCTGAGGGTCTCGAGCCAGAAAGTCCTTAACCCTTTGCACATTTTTTGGTCTTCCCTCCAAATCCGCTCTATGATCTATTTGTGTTATCTCTTGAGCATCTGGATAGTCCATTTTATGGTCCCAACGTTCCTTTTGGTGCTTCACCTATAACATCACGTATTTTTTCTCGTCAAATTTTTCCACCACACATGGCATCGAATGTCGATGATACTCCATTTGTGAGTACTCCCCAAAGTATTCCTCTAGAAACTTTTGTGACCCATATCCTAGAATTTGACATCGAGTCTATGTTTCCTCTAGAATTTTCTCTTTATGTTTCCACTCCTCATGATATAGGAAGGGTGGCGAGTATTCCCTCTAGTCAAGTTTCTTTTTCGCCTCCATATAGGTATAATTCTCTCAGAAATCTTGTTTTGGGAGCTTCTAGGGCCACATCCCTATTTCACAATCTCATTTGGTCAATGGGTGTTTCCCTATCTTCTGTCCCATTTGTCTCAGATGTGACTGTCATTTCACAACCTACTGCTCAACCTACGGTTTTAGTAGGTCAAATGACTATTTCGCTAGGATCATTTGCTCCTGTGTCACTATCCACAGTCACTACAGTCCCACCTTTGAGTGGACCATCTATGGTTTTTTCTATGCCTAGGGAGAAATCACATCCTTTATACATACCTCCATTTTCGGATGGGGGTAATCTGAACTCTGGAACTTTATCAGCGACAAGACAACCCATATCTAGTCTTAGCGGAACTTTTATTTCACAATCAACAAAGTTCTGTCATAGCAACTATTGGGCCCAAATTGAGGTATGTTCTCACCCTGTAAGTACTTCAAATTATGTTATAATTTTGGGGGAATTCCTCTTCATATTAACAATAAAGAGAATAAAATATTATGAAAATGAGAACAATTATACTAATGATGAAAAGGATGTTTTTGTAATAGAAAATTGACTTCTCTTATCTTCGCATGTAGGAAGGCAGAATGGTTGGACCAATAGGAAATGAAAGCCAACCAACGGATGCAAACATATGAAATCCTGGTAACTCCCAGTGGTCGACAGAAGGTAGATAGATGAATTTGAGTCCAAGAACTCAAATGACAACCACACGCAGCGGGCTATCGTTTGGGAAATACTTTTGCATTTCTGAAATCGCCTTTAAAAGGACGAAGGACAAACAAGAAGGGCAGTTAGAGATAGGACAGGAAATTCATTCTGTAATAGACACAACATAAAAATTCTGTCTAATTGTGTTTTTATAACATCACTAGATGTAATATAGAGCTTTGAACAACAATCTTTTGAATTTTTTAAAATGCTAGGGCTTCTGGTTGTCTAGGCCCAACCTCTGGAAGTTCCACACAAGTTATCATACTCTATGTAGTTGTAGAACCAATGCTTAAGAATCTGATGTAGTTGTAAAGTATATTTCCATTCAATAAAGATACAGTTCTCTTTCTTCAGGATTTTTAGAAATTGCGTTCTTGAAGTAGGACAATCGCAATCGTATTTTCCGACTTATGACAATATTTTATTATCAGTAAATAGTTCCAATTATTTTAATACCATTTGAGTTACATATCGCAGAATAAGTTGATTTCAATATTATCTATCTTTATGAATTGCATTCTTCTTTTAGCATAATGAAGCGTTCAACCATTGATCAATTTTGACTAATTAAGTCATAAAGAGAACTCCATTGCAAAATTACTTAAATAATTGTTGTACAATTTATTTAATTCGCTTTAGTTATACTGTTGTTCCATTAATGTTCAGCTTAATTTTCCTGTTGTTCCGTTACTACTCAGCTATTTATACTGTTGTTCCATTACTGCTTAGTTAGCTAGATTGTTGATTCAATTCAATTCCATTACTGTTTAGCTTAGTTAGACTGCTATTCCATTAAATTCCAATGCTGTTAATTTTATTGTCAAATTCAATTCAATTGATGCTTGATTTCTCTAGGTTGTTGTTTGGTTCAGTTAAACTATTGTTTAATTCCATTAGATAGATGCAAAATATTGTTGCTCAATCTTAGGTTGAAAACCTATCCAAGCCAATCCTCGTAGGATAAGAAAGCTTAGGAAGTTAGCAAATTCTTCCTCATAAGTGACAAGGAAAATCTGTTAGATGACTTGACTCACATATATTGTGCCAACACTCTTGGACTAAAAATACTTACCCGGGATGATAATTGAATGAGAAAGCACTAGATTTGTTAATAAAAATCCACCTCTTTCAGCACAAAATTTTTTGCACCATTGCTGGGGAGAGTGTTAAGAGTCGCCTCCTTTATTCATCTTTCTCCACTGCTGTGAAGAACTGGGTATTGAAAACGAGAGGTAAGAACCTGCGTACCGGCAAGCAGCATGCTTGCCCTCTAGCCTGCTCACCAGCAAGTCGTATAAAGAACCGTAGGATAGGTGCTCTTGTTTTATGTCTAGGAAGAAAAGGATATAAACAATCTGAAATAATTCACAACCATCCTCACAATCCAAAGGACTAGTGATCCTTGGAAGAACAACATATATAGACGAAATCATTAGGAAAGCTGAATATCAGGCATCTATAGGACCCATAACTATTTCCATTCAAAGTCATAATGCACTCCCTCACACAGCAGCCTCACCATCTGTAGCCTATGTCAAGATTCAATGTGAGAGAGAGGGGTCTGAGTAAAGCCTGTAGACTGTCGTTCATATATGCATTGACCCTTCAAAATAGGGACTCTCTTGCAACCTACAAGAAGGAGGGGGAGAAACTAGTGGAGGAATTGACATAGAAATATCAGAACCTAAGTCCCCTAAAGAAGTGATCGAAACATAAGTACTTAGGATCCCATATCAGGGAAGTGTTGTAAAATTCCCAGCACATTCACCTTCGAAGCCTATTAGAATCTCTCCTCCATATCAAGAAGTTCCTGAATATTTCTGGCACCTCTTTGATCAGATGGCAAATAATCAAAATCAGAATCAGAGGCAGACATCAACATTAGAATACCCTATTGTTTATCATGTTGCTAATGCCCCTATCAAATCCATTCCCTTGCACAACATCGCCACCTTTCATGGGTTAACGATAGAATATCTTGACACATTCCTATTTGAATTTGATGTCTTATGAAAAGGATATGACTGCACCACCGATCCCCAAAAACTAAAACTATTTCCCTCTACCTTAAAAGGAACTGCACTCCGCTGGTTCATGGGATTAGGAGGGGGAACTATAAACAATTGGGACCAAATGAAGAATATTTTTCTTACCAAATACCAAGACTATTGTCGAACCCAAGATCTAAAAGACGAAATCTTCAACATGTCTACAAAAGACAATGAAACATTAGAGGAATACGTAGAAAGATTTCAATAAAATTTGCAAAGATACCCATATACCACGCTATCTAAGGACATTTTAAAAGCCACGATGCTTAAAGGGATGAAGGAAGAATGGGTTGAGATGCTTAACATAATGGGGAAGGGAGATATTTACCTGGAAGAATACGATTATATTATTTCCTTAAGTATTAGATGCTCCCGGGGTAGCTCATGCAATAGATCTGTTTAGCGTGATTCTATGAACAGGGATCTTAAGCAGATCAATGGAAATGTAACCAGAGAATAATTTGGAAATCTGTTAGAAGTTTTCAAAACTAACATCCTGGGTACTTTGACAACAAAACATGATGTTTTACAAGCCACGAAGAAACAAGCTATAGCAGAACAAAACCTGGCCATCTTTTTCCCAAGATGTCATAAGAAGCACAGCCAGAGGGAGTGTCCTTTAGATTTGGTTCAGACTTGTGCTATCTACACTAAGGATTATACCACGGACCTGTGTCCTTCACCTCCCAAGCTAAAATCCATATACAAGGAAACAGAAGAAGAAATAGAGCTACTCTATTTAATGAATCAGCATCAGCAATGGAAAGCACGACCTGGCATACCGCAAGACTTGCCTCAATATTTTCTGTTGCCACAGTTTAGCTAGAAAAACCCTGCAACAACTTGGAAAACTCAAAAATCCTTCCCAACTTAGTCAAACCAAGCGTTTCCTATGCCACCTTGGCCTACGTAACCTCCATCATGGAGTGATTCGTAGAACTTCCCTTGCTCTCCCCCTTATTGGCAGAATGTCTCATATCAAAACCAATGGCCAAACCATCCTACTCAAAACACCAATTGGAACTGGGAGAGACCAACGGGAATGGCCAATCTGTCAATAGGAGTAGGGACCCAAAATCAACCTACGTTGCTAGCTCCCTACCCAATTCATCATAACTAGCAGCCTATCATACACCCTCAATTTCCAGCCCAACCCAATCCTAATCCCAGTAACATACTAGTTCAACTAATTCAGATCATAAAAAATCCAAAACCCAATGTCGAATAGAAACACTGCAAATAATTGAGGTTAAGATCAGGATGTACCATATTACCTATAGAGGCCACAACTCCACCTTAGTCCCAAGTTGAAACCTCCATAGATCCTAGCTTAACACATATAACAAAAATAGGTAAAGATAAGGAAACGATTGATCAACAAAGACCTGAAGAACTTAAGGTGACTCTGCCTCCATTTCCTAAGAGATTAAATCTACCCATGCCTGTAATCACTCCAAGTTTTGACATCTTGGGGGAATTAAGAAAACTTTGTATCAAAATTCCTCTTCTCCATGACATCCAAGACATTACCATCTATGTAAATACAATCAAAGAATTAAGTGGAAAAAAACAAATTAAGAAAACAAAGGCTTCATCGACCATTCATGTGGTAGGAACGTTATCTGACTTGTTGTTAGGTATGGAATCAGTTGTAAAATATGAAGACGCAGGAAACCCAATTGTAATCATGTAAATTTCAGGGCACTCATCTCCAAACACATTGGTTGAATTGGGGGCATCCATTAACATCCTAACTACAAGAGCTTGCGAAAAACTTGGCATATCAGCTTTACAACCTATGGCCACACTTATGGAACTAGCTAACAGATCTATTATCAGACCGGAAGGTATAGTGCAAGACATCATGGTCTCTGTGGACTCATGGGAATAACCATCTTATTTTTTAATCATTAATCCAAAAAACAGGATGGAAGGGCACCCATTGATTCTTGGGTAGCCTTGGCTGGCCACAGCAGATGCTTACATAGGCTGTCGAGTAGGTAGCATGACTATCACTAGAGGAGACTCTATAAAAATATTATTATTTATCTGCCTGTAAAACCAAGCCTCCACGGAAAAAATTCACAAACACCCAGATACATATTGGGAGAAAAACATTCGTCCAAATTTGACACTAGTAGAAGCTCTCGAATTCAAGGATCAAACTAAAGATGATGTGATTAATAACTTTATGAATCAGTCACCCAAGCCTGAAAATCTGAAATTCCAAATTTTGAAAGCAGTCGTCGAACATGAATTGATCCATGTGGATATTGGTGGCCACCCATCTATTCCATTTGGATCCACGCCATCAATTCTTGCAGCTTTTCACATTCAACACCACTTACTATTTTTAGCAAGTTTTCGGGTCCTGCACTCCCGAAGCCGTTTTGGAGCCTTAATGATCCAAGTGGATATTGGTGGTCACCCGCCTATTCCACTTGGGGCCCCACCATTGTCTCTTTCAGTTTTTCAGTTTCGGCACAACTTACTATTTTTAGCAGTTTTTTGGGTCCTGAACTTCCAGAGCCGTTTTGAGGCCCTAAACGATGTTTTTTGGGCATCATTCCTCCAGCTACTTTGATTCGGTTTTGGAATAAACATTCATGGCAACATTTATATTCCTTAGATATATCTTTCTAATTATGTATCATGTGCATCAAATGGAGATAGTATACCGAAGTTACGTCCCTGGGAAGTTGAAACACCAATTTACCCAAACGGGGCCCATAGTTTTGGTGCTTCATGTCCTAAGGTTAGGTTTTTGGACGTTTAGAGTTCTCCATTGTTTCTCCATAATAAATAGGCCCTATAGCCTCATTGTAACATAGTTTAGAGGTCTGTAGCCACCACATCTCTTCTCAGAGATTCACTACCAACACCCTAGCCATTTTATTTCTATTATGTCTTTAAGCATATTTCTGTTATTTGATATTAATGCAATGGCGCATTATTTCCACTACATCTCTATGTTTATGGTTATTTCTATATTCTGTTGCATTCCTATGTAAATTCGGATCATGAATATAGGGAGGATCCTACGATGGCCTTCAAGAATCAACATATCTCCACAACGGTTGTTGGTAACAACATACCAATTGAGATCAAGCCAGGAAAGGTTCTGAATATTAATGGCAGCTTGGATGAAAACCAAAAGAAGAAACTCATAAAATTCCTCCAGAAGCACCAAGGTGCATTTGTGTGGGACTACCAAGACATGAAAAGTTTGGACCCACAACTGTGCACGCACCACATCTATACTGATAGGAAAATTCACCCTGTTAGACAACCCCAACGAAGATTAAACCCACACTTAAAAGAGATTGTAAAAGAGGAGCTGCAAAAATTGTTAGATGTAAATTTTATTTATCATATTTCAAATAGCAAACGGGTCTCCCCTCTGGTCATCATCCCTAAAAAGAATGGGAAGTGGAGAATCTGCCTAGATTACAGAGAATTAAATAAGGCAACACAGAAAGACCATTTCCCCCTTCCCTTCATTGACCAAGTCCTTGACACATTGGCTGGGAAATAGTTCCTCCCCTTTCTTGACAGATTCAAAAAATAAAATCAAATCCAAATAGCTCTCGAAGACCAAGATAAGACAACCTTTACCTGCCCATGGGGAACTTTTTCTTACAAAGTTTACCATTTGGATTATGTAATGCCCCGACAACATTTTAGAGAGCCATAATTAGCATTTTTTCTAACTTAATAAATGAAGGACTTGAAATCTATATGGATGATTTTACACCCTATGGGGAAGACTTTGATCAAGCTCTAGAAACACTAGAAAAAGTGTTATAATGATGTATTGCTACAAGAATATGTCTAAGCAATGAAAAATACCACATGATGATGACTGAGGGGATAATCCTAGGTCACTACATTTCTGCAACTGGAGTACAGGTAGATACAACTAAAATAGAGGTAATCCTTCTATTGGCCACACCTTGTACAAAAATAGAGGTACGTAGTTTTCTGGGATATGCAGGATATTACCGCAAATTTATAAAAAAAATCTCGCAAATAGCTGCACCTCTGTATGCATTAACTAGGAATCTTGAATTCCATCGGACTGAAAAATGTGACACCAATTTTGCAGTCTTGAAGAGGTTGGTCTCAACAACACCAATCCTGTGAGGTCCTAACTAGAAACTGCCATTTCACATCTCTTTCGATGCATATGATGCAACAATAGGAGCATTCCTTGGCCAATAAGAAGACCGAAAGCCTTATGCTATTTATTATATCAGAAAAAACCTTACTCCTGCCAAATTAAATTATACAGTGATAAAAAAAGAATTCCTGACTGTCATTTATGCTATCAAAAATTTTAGGCACTATATAACTGGATATCAAGTGTTACTATATACTGAAAACTCTACTATTATATATTTAGCTAATAAACCAATCACGAATGGGAAAATAACTCGTTGGCTACTGTTGTTGCAGGAATTCAATATAACAATCAAATACCATCTAGGGAAGGAAAACATGGTCACAGAATTCCTATCCAGAGTCCCCAAGACAAACGACACGCTAACAATTGATGATAAATTCCCTGATGAACACCTGTTTGCTGTAGTGGTTAAAACACCATGGCATGCAGACGTGGAAAATTATCTGGCAGTGGGGAAGCTACCCAGACATTTAACGACGAGAGAACAAAAATTGATTGTATAGCGCAATGCAATATTCTCTTGGATTGGAGGATACCTATTCCATACAGGGGCCGATATGCACATACAAAGAAACATAAGGGAAATTGAAATCTATGAAATCTTATGAGTCTGTCACGATGAACCCTGTGGTAGCCATTTAGCAGAAAAAGAGACAGAAAATAAAGTGTTGCAATTAGGCTATTATTGGCCTATGATTTTCAAATATGCAAAGAAGTATGTCCAGGCCTGCGATAGCTACCAAAGAATAGGCCACCAAGGCCGAGCTTATGAAATGAAACTACAACCACAATTGGTGGTGGAACCATTTGAACGATGGGCATTGGACTTCGTTGGGCCATTCAACCCACCATAAAACCAGAAAGCCCACATATTAGTTTCCACAGAATATGTCACCAAATGGGTAGAAGTAGTGGCCTTGTCAAGAGCCATGGAAGAATCATTAATTAAGTTTCTCTTTGAACTATTTTTGCGATACGACTTGCCAAGGGAAGTGATAACTGATGGGGGGGAACAATTCATAGGTAATAAGATCACATCTGCTTTAAGAAATCACCATATCATCCATAGAGTTACGTCTCCTTACCACCTGCAGACGAATGGGAAAGTCAAAAGCACCAAAAAATTCCTTGAGGCAATCCTTACCAAGACGGTAGCAGCACATCGCCAGGACTGGACCACTAGACTACCAAAATCCTTATGGGCTTATCAAACAACCTAGCGAAATACCACTGGATATTCACCATATCAGCTAGTATTTGAAGGAGAACCTATCTCCCCTATTGAGTTTGAAATTAAAACTCTGAAAGTAGCCCAGGAAGTGGGATTGGACTTAATAGAAGCTCAAGCTAAGAGACTCCAACAAATAAATGAACTGGATGAAATTCGAATGCTTTCCCTGAAACACACAGCAATCATTCAACAATAGCGAGCCAAGTGGCATGAAAACCTAATAAAGAGGAAGGTATTTCAAAAAGGGGGTTAGGCACTCCTCTATGACTCCAGAGTCCAAGACTTTCTAGGAAAAATGGCAAACAAGGTGGCTCGGTCCATATGAGATTTGGGAAGTACATAGCAATGGTACCCTCATCCCAACCATCATAGATGGGTCTAGTTCAACATTTCGAGTTAATAGGCATAGAGTACACCTCTATTGCAAACCTCTAACGAAAGAATATTTCTATCAACAGGCACAAAATGGTCCCACCATCCAAGTTGTGGTGCAAGGGGGTGATAACCCCACAAACTCAAGTACATGAGAGGTTTGACAAAATCACTTGTAAATAATGTATATAATTGCTCTGTCTTGTCATACATTCTTCCCATTTTCAATTTATTTTCCTTGTAAGATTTTGTTTTTATTGTTGTTCAATTCGAAAATAGTTGTTGTTCTATCTTCGAATGACTATTGTTCAATTGAACATCCATCCATTTCTTGTGTTTTTTTTATTCCTTCTATTCGATTTGTGGATATCTGCTGCTCAATATTTGAACAACTATTGTTCCGTCAAATTGAACAGCCATTGGTTGTGTTTTTCTTTTTGTTGTTCAATTCACAAAAAACTGTTGTTCAATATTTGAACGACTACTATTCAGTCGAATTGAACAGCCATTGGCTATGTTTTTCTTTTTGCTATTGAATTCATAGACAGCTATTGTTCAATCTCTAAATGGATGCCTCTCAATTGAACAGCCATTTGCGATGTTTTTATTTTTTTCTGTTTAGTGCGGGAACAGCTGTTGTTCAGTTTTTGAATGGCCGTTGATTCAACCAAAATTTAATAGTCGTTTTTACATTTTTTAATTTTTTTTTCAATTTGTGAACAGCTGCTATTCAATATTTGAAAGGCTGTTGTTCAGTCGAACTGAACAATTGTTCGTTGGTGTTTTTATTTTTGCTGTTCAATTTGAGAACAACTGTTGTTCAATATTTGAACGACCACGTTTCAACCAAATTGAATATATTTTTTCTGTGTTTTTAATTTTTCTATTCAATTCTTGAATAGTTGCTATTCAATCTCTAAACGGCTACTGCTCAGTCGAATTGAACATCCATTTTCGACGTTTTTATTTGTGTTGTTAAATTCATGGACAACTATTGTTTTGTCTTTGAACGACTGCTAATTCAACCACAATTTAACAGTCGTTTCATGTCTTTAATTTTGCTATTCAATTCTTGAACAACTGTTGTTCACTTCTTGGATGGTTGTTGTTTGGTCAAACTGAACAGCTGTTCACTGCTATGCTTTTATCTTTTTTGTTCAATTCGGGAACAACTGCTATTAGATCTTTCAACAGCTATTGTTCATTCGAATTGAACAACCATTTTTGTTCATTTTTTTTAGTGCCAAGCAATCTTTGAACAACTGCTGCTCAATATCTAAATAGTTGTTGTCCAACCAACTTAAATAGAAATTCTCTTTGTAATTGAGTAACCTTGAGTAGGGAATGGCAGTTGGAAGAGAGAGGGAAAATGGTAAAAGTACAAATATGATGGCCCTTTGGCACTATAATTCTTAAATAGGAAGCTAAAATTATGCACACATGAAATGAAAGGCTAATTCACCCATAGTTCAAATATGATATCATACAATACAGGACCTTATGATGATATATTTTTTTGCACTATTCGAGTAATATGTCCCTACAACATGAAGAAATGGAACAAGGGGTATTAATGGTATTGGTTTTTTTTTCCGCTTCTTTCACCATCCCTCACTCTTAAGGAGTCAATGAGCCTCCCTCTATGTATATATATATATAAAAACAATCACTATGTTTTCATGAAAATATTTAAGAGGATAGGGGGTCTCATTACGATCCAGCCTACCATGATCATAGGGATTTAACAAGTGACATGCCCATTATGGCTACCACACCAGGGTAGTGACCTTCTTATCTACTAGAAGGATAGGAGGTCTCATCACAAGCCGCCCTGATCACTCTATTACAATTCTAGTGAATGGCATTGTGTCTATCTGGCTACCATACCAGCACAATGACCTCCTTACAGATCAAGATGTTATAATTCAAAAGGAAGTACTACATTTACATGCAAATATTAAGAGATGATAAGGGGTCTCATCACGAGTCAGCCTGATCACTTTACTACAAGTCTAGTGAGTGGCACCATGGTTATCTGGCCACCATACTAGCATGGTGGTCTCTCCATAAAATTGGAAAAACAACTATAATTACATAAGGATCTTGGCTCATTTTTCGAGTTAAAATAGCAACCCTGTTGAGGCTATGAATGCTTGCTGGTAGCAGTGGCTCTTCTTGTGGTATGAAAGTATGCTCCTTCAATAGCCAATTGCTTTTATATACACCTTGTCTTCCATTTTTCAACCACAAGCTATTACTCGAATTAGTAATAATTATGACCTACCATAAGAATAACTAACAAAGATATGTTTACATATTTTGAACTTTGGAATGATAATGCAAATAATTACTTGACTTAGTCTTGATACCGTCATAACTTCTCAATCATACAAGGACATCATATCACAATAATGGATATGCTATTTCCTCTAGCTTTCCGGTCACTTTCGCACAAGATACAATTATGAAAACTTCTAAATCTGACCTTTTTACCTAATATGTTAGTAATTACTCAACTGCCCATTCCTTCACACACAGATTATCATTACCAAATTCTAACATTCCCCTGTCTTCATTCATAAGCAACCAAATCTCTCCTGTACTTGAGGGCGTGGATGCCCTTTCTTCCAGGGAGGGGGTGTAATTGGCCTTAATTCAGAAAGCATGTGAAATCGCTACACAAATATCGTTAGAAACATCGATAAGACCAGAGGAACACTACAATTAAGGCATGAATATTATCTACGAAGAGCCACATTCTCTTTTCTTCTTGCAGACAACATCTAGTCGAAACAACAGAGCCAAGAAGAAAAATAATCAGAGGAAAAGAGCATATCATCTATGGGAGGAAATACCCTTCGAAGCGAGCCTGCAAACTTTCCAATTCTAGAGGTAGCGAGTGCCATCCTCCAGCAAGCTCGATGGCTGACATATGTACACCAACTACAAGGATTCAACACAAGAATTGCAATTGAATTTTTATAAAATCTGCAGGAAGGGAAAACTAGAGTTAAAGGCTGAACTATACCAATTAGAGAGGGAATTATCACAGAATTTTCTGGAATACCAACACAAGGAGAAAGATGGGCAGAGAAGCATCTCCTCCTTAGAGAAGAAGTAGCAGCATACCAGGACCCGGATGAACTGTTGGAACGAAAAAATAGAGGGATTAACCCTACCTCTTTACACCAGCCATGGCAGAAGCTGGCGGCATTCATTCAAAATTTTATTACATGTGAAGGACGTTGAGATGTGGTAAAACCTCGATAGCTCAAACTTTTAGCTGCACTTAAACAAAAAATTTCAATTAATCTACATGCCTTTTTTAATTTCGTATTGCATGATACTGTTGTTCGATTCAGGAAAGCCAAGAATCCCCAAGCAGTGGTTAGTCACCAAGGGTTAATAAAAATAATCATCATTCATGAGCTAGATAGGCAGCAGATAACATGGGATAATTTCGTTAACCTTGACGCACAAGAACCAGAAGTAAACCCTGACGGAACCGAAATTGAGCCCCCCAGGGTAAATAAACCAAGAAGAAAAAGGACCCCAACCTCAACGTTAGAGCCAAGTAGGAAAAAACGGTCCAAGAAACCCTAAAGAACCTTGAACCTCATGGAAAAAGCAGAACCATCCCATGCACCCTTGCAAGAATTTGAGGAGGAAATGGCCCAAGTCCTAGGACAAATAAGGAAAAAATATGAATTGAGAAACCCATTGGAAGTAGGGTAGCAAGAGGAAATTTCTAATAAATCTTCCACCCCTAGCAGCTCTAGTCACGCTGACGTCCTATCTGACCAAGAGGAAACGCGAGATGATGAGGCTCTGTCTCCTATTGATAATTACAAAGTGTATAGTGATGGACAGACAGAGGAGAGATTGGAATCATAGGATCATTCAGGTGACACTGTCCTTGTGGAACAGAGCACACACACAGAGACAACCCCTTTGTCACCAAGAGGTAGCATCGCTCCTCCTATTCAGGACCCTCACATTGAGGTAAATTCTAAAGCTGTAATCAGAAACACCATTTTAGACGTTATCCCCGAAAAGGGGAATTCCACTCCCTTGCCACCTACTGAAATAAGGACAGGTGAAGATTTAGATGAAAGGAGAAGTGAGAAACTAAGAAGGACCTGCAAGAGATTGAATAAATTGGTAAAATATCCGAGAAAACAATTGAAAAAAGAAAGAAGGGCCTGGAAGCCAAAGAAATAAACCTCTATTGTAGGAACTCAAACAAAACCAGTAAATACTGTCAAAAGTGAAATGCAAACTGACTTATCTGAAACCGTGGAAATTGGAATACATACCAATTTTATAACTACTACTAAAACTAAAATACAGACCAACCTAGCAGGCACCACTGAGGCTGGAGTGCAGATAGAACAGGAAAATGCCATCGAAGCCTCCACCCAAACTGAGTAGAAGCTTATAGAGGAAAAGGGGACCCAAATAGAGGAAGCCCCTACCTATGCCATCTAGTAGAGAAAACTACCAACCATAAGTTACGCAATGAACTAGTGCAAGTGTGGCATGAAATAACACAGTGCAGGAAGGAGGTGGTGCCATTACAAGAATATTAGACACTGCTAAAAAATTTCACTGACCTCTCTGCCACAAAAGATGAGACATTCGCCCAGCTTAGAGGAGAGCAGGCAAAGGTTAAAGTGGTACAACAGTAGGTGGAGCAAGCTAAGAAGCAAATATATACAATTTTCTCTCTATATAATGATGCGCTATCATGCAGAGCTCCGACAACCAACTATGCCTTGTTCCTAACAGAACGATATTTACTCTTGAAAGTTAAAGTTGTCAGGGCGGGAAAACCCACTACTTTCAGGACCATAGAATAATTTTTCCATTATTGTAACAATCAGGATGAGTAGGTCTAGTGCCTCTTGTGTGAGATTTACATGCATAACTTCTTCTTAGAAGAAGACACAAATATCAACCCTAGCCCCTTCATAGGGGATGTGTAGCTGCAAGCCTTCCTTTCATTTGCTAAAAACCAGATCAGGTGGGCCAAAACCTACGAAATCTTCCAAAAAAGAGAGCATAGTCTAGATTTATGGGTCAGGGGGAAGCCTATGAAACCCCTGCAACTAATCATCCAGCACAAAAACTTCATGAGAAGGAAAGGTGTCAGGACTAGGCTGGGACCCATCCATAAAGATATCATAGAAAATGCACGATAATACCTTGGGGACATTCATGAAGTGGCCTTAGCAGTAGTGAAGCAAAGATGGATGGCCTCTACGAATAATGTGAAGAATAGGGAGTCATTCAGTTACAGGAATTTCAAGGTTGCTACCTCCAAATTCTTTTCATAGATCATTATGGTCTATAACATGGGGTCTACCTGGTTAGGATGCAGATACAGAAACCCTCTCCTCTGGCATCCTCCCGAGGATTATAATCACAATTACAAATTACCATATGGAGCCACATGCACTTCCTTTGCACTCATGAAACGAAAACAACGCTTCAGAGCATACAACGAAAATACCTACCGTGCCTACTCCTTTACGCAACTACATCTCAATCATCTGTTTTCATGAGGACATACAACTAGGAAGGTATGGGAGTATGTTGGGCCCAAATTGAGTTATGTTCTCACCCTATAAGTACTTCAAATTATGTTATAATTGCGGGGGAATTCCTCTTCATATTAATAATAAAGATAATTAAAGATTATGAAAACAAGAACAATTAAACTAATGATGAAAATTATGTTTTTGTAATATAAAAATGACTTCTCTTATCTCCACATGCAGGAAGGCAGAATGGCTGGACCAATAGGAAACATAAGCCAACCAACGGACACAAACATATGAAATCCTGGTAACTCCTAGCATTCGGTAGAAGGCAGACAGACGAATTTGAGTCCAAGAACTCAAACGAAAGCCATACGCAGTGGGCTGTCATTTGGGAAATACTTTCGTATTTTTGAAATTGCCTTTAAAAGGGCGAAGGACGGACGAGAAGGGGAGTCAGAGACATGACAGGAAATTCATTTTGTAATAGACACATCAGAAACAGTCTCGCTAATTTTTTTTTGTAACATCACTAGATGTAATATAGAGCTTTGAAAAATAATCTTTTGAATTTTTTACTGCCCTAGGGCTTCTGGTGGTCTGGGCCCAACCTGTGGAATTTCCACGCAAGTTTTCATACTCTTTGTAGTTGCAGAACCAATGCTTAATAATTTGATGTAGTTGTAAAGTATATTTCCATTCAATAAAGATACAATTCTCTTTCTTCAGTATTTTTAGAAATTGCATTCTTGAAGTAGGACAATCGCAATCATATTTTCTAACTTAGGGCAATATTTTATTATCAGTAGATGGTTCCAATTCTTTGAATATGATTTGAGTTACAGATCGTAGAATAAGCTGATTTCAATATTATTTATCTTTATTAATTGTATTCTTCTTCTAGCATAATGAAGCGTTCAACCATCGATAAATGTTGATTAATTAACTCATAAAGAGAATTCCATTGCAAAATTACTTAAATAATTTTTTTACAATTTTTTTAAATCGCTTTAGTTATACTTCTATTCCATTATTGTTCAGCTTAATTATCCTACTATTCCATTACTGCTTAGCTAGTTATACTGTTGTTCCATTACTACTTAGTTAGCTAGACTGCTAATTCAATTCGATTCCATTACTGTTTAGCTTAGTTAGACTATTGTTCCATTCAATTCCATTGGTGTTAATTTTATTGTCGAATTGAATTCAATTTCTGCTTGATTTCTTTAGATTGTGTTGGAAATATGATGCAGAGTGTTGTTCTTGATGGCAACCCACTTGATGAAGATGATGGCAACCTACTTGATGAAGTTGTGCTTGATGGAATACGTCTTGATGATCTTTTTAAATGATGAAAATCTGATGTATCTACAGTAAGTACAGAAGGTAATGAAGAAAGGAATTCAGTATGTGCTAGATCTATGGTGAAAAGAGTATGTCTCAATGCATATGCGGATTTGTCTAGGAGAAGTCGCGTATGCACGCGGGAAATAACGTTCCAAGTCGCGTATGGGCAAAAGCGCTCAAAAAGTGCAAAACCAGGGGTAACCTCCATGGTATTGACCCATTGTATTGGGTAATGTTTCGTCTAAATGACCCCGTCCAGGAATACCATCGGAAGTAATGTGGTTTTGGCTCATGGTATTGAAAAAGGGTAAACCTATATAAAGAGAAGAAATTCATTATGCAAATCAGGAGTGGGGGTGCAAGTTGTCTGAGCTTGAATGAATAATTCTCTCTGAAGTATATCTGAATGGAAAGGGTTACAGTTGAATGATAGATCTGAATGTATGATGCACCAATGAAGAAAATGATGAAGAAGGGAATCTAGATCTGAAATGTATTCATATCTTCTAGATCTGTTTGTGGAATGATTAGATCTGAAATGAGGCGAACATCTGTCTGAAGTAAAGGGTTAAATCTGTGTGATGTATCTGTTATGAAGAATTGCAATGACCTAAATGTCTGAAGAACCATACGCTAGTTCGCCGCAGAGGAAGCGTGTATATACGCAGCTTAACTGAATATAAAGCGCGTATGCGCAGTGAAATTAGCTCTGTAATATGTACAGAAGTATACGCGGGTTGGTATGGTAAAAGACGCGTATATACATGGGATCAGTGAAAGAAAAGCGCGTATGAAAAGCTAGGGTTGCTGAAGTCTGAAGTATAAAATGTCTGATTTGTTCTGATGTGTTACTGCTATCTGATGATGATAAGTTCTTCTGATCTGGGTTGTCTGAATTGTTATGTTTGAGCTTAAATGTGTGGAGTGGGTCCAGTGTGAAAATTGATGAAACGTGGTCCATGGTGGAGCTGAGGGTTGTATCCTTTAGTCAGGGGGTTGTAGCTCCCTTCCAAGAGAGGCTGGTAAACGAGAGCAGGGGGTCGTAGCTCCCTTCCAGGAGAGGCTGGTAAACGAGCGTAGGTGGGTGCCTGCGTGCTGGTAGGAGGCTGCGCCAGCACATATGTTGTAAGATGTTTTCTTTATAATAAACTATTGAAGGCTGAGCAATGGCAGTGGTGGTTTTCTCCCGACTTGGGTTTCCACCTAAAAATCCTGGTGTTCATGTGTGATTCTTATGTGTGATGGTTTATTCTATTCTTACTGCACATGTTTACTGTTTATTGAACATATGATGAATGAATGATGGAATGATATAAGTGTAGAACTAATGGCATAATTAGATCTTTGTGTATACGCGAGTTTCATAAAGGGTATCTGTGTATATACGCGAGTATGTATCAGGAAAGTAGCGTATGGGTTTTAGAAGTAAGAAAAAGTGAAAAGTTTTGAGTATGCCCTAAATACTGATTCACCCCCCCTCTCAGTATTTTTCCCAACAATTGGTATCAGAGGAGGTTCTTCTGTAGAAGCCTAATCACTTGAAGGAGATCTGTCGCAATGGGAAGTCATGAAGGAGTAATGTCTCTAAAGCCACCACTATTTAATGGAAGCAATCTGATATTCTGGAAGGTACGAACAAAAGCATATCTGCAAAGTCTTGGTGCAGAAGTATGGGCAATCGTGGAAGAAGGCTATCAATATCCGGAAAGCATTCCTACTGATGCGGCTGAAAGGAAGAAGTATGAAATCAATGCCAAAGCAGTGAATGTCTTATTAGGAAGCATGTATGAACCAGAATTTGCTAAGGTGATGCAGCTAAATTCAGCAAAAGAAATATGGGACAAAGTCATTCTGAGCTATGAAGGAGATACAAAGGTAAAAAGTGAAAAACTCCAAACTCTCAAAATTGAATATGAAAATTTAAGGATGCATAGTGATGAAAGTATTGCCAGTTTCTTTTTACATCTTGATGATATTGTAAATCGAATAAGAAATTTGGGTGAAACCATGGCCGATGCTACTCTGGTGGAAAAAGTCTTAAGATCTTTGACTTCAAAATTTGACTCTAAAGTTTCAGCTATTGAAGAAAGGCAAGATCTACAAACTCTTACTGTTGTTCAATTACATGGTATCCTGACTGCTTTTGAAATGAGACAAGGAGGTCCTTCTCAAATCAAAGAAGCTGCTTTTAAGGTGTCTGCAAAAGGAAAATAAAAGGAAGTTTTCAAGGAATCCAACTATATATCTAAAGAAGAAGAGGAAGCAAATTTTGTGAGAAGACTCCAACTAGGAACTGGAAGATTCAAAGGTAAGCTTCCGTTCAAATGTTTTGATTGTGGAAGAGTTGGTCATTATGCTGCAAAATGTCCTTATAAAGAAACATCTGCTAAAGGGAAAGAAGTAGCAAGATGGAATAAAAATCGATCTAGCGCAAGAAAAATTTACTATATTAATGAAGACAGTGATGGGGTATCTGATAGTGAGGAAGAATGTGAACAAGATATTAGACTGCTCATGGCAAAAGAATCTAGAGAAGAAAAGGATACTTTTGAGGATGCTCTAGAAGACAATGATTTTCTTGAATAAAACAATCAACTCAAAGTAAGCCTAGAAGAAAAGAACATAATCATAGAGACTCTTGAAAATCAGCTTGAAGCAAAAGAAAAACGCATTGAGGAATTGGAGTGTGAAGTAGTAAGTCTAAGGAAAGATAATGAGAAAGTGAAATCTCTCAATCTTAGATTTGCTAAAGGTTTAGAAACCTTAGATGAGATTATCAAGGTTCAACGGTCTCCTCTTATAAAAATAGGTCTTGGATATACTGGGGAATCTTCCCAGACTTCAGCACCAAATTACCTGAAAGCAGTCACAGCTGGTTCACTACATTCAGCCACTCAGCAAGGGAACAAAGGATATTTACAGGTAAAGCATGATCATCTCAATTCAAGGAACACTAACAGGGAGATCTTTCAAAGAAGCTACAACCAACAGGTAAATTCAAATAGAAGATTTCATGATCGCGGAAATTTCTACTTCAATGGACAATGTTTCTCATGTCACAATTTTGGTCATAAAGCTGTTCAATGTGTTGCATATAAAACCATCATGACAAGAGAAGCAAGAAAGAAAAGGATGAATATTGAACCAAAGAAGAGCACCTATAACAAATTTTATCCTCTTCAAAACGAAGTTGAATGTACTTATTGCAATAACTTTGGTCATGAAGAATCTGAATGCAGGAGCGAGGTCCAGCCAAAAGAACATGTTCCCTCAAGCTCTAAAGTGTGGAAAAAGAAATAAATACCGGTTGAAAATTGTGGGATAGCGTTATTTGCAGAAGGTGAAGAAAATCAATGGTACATTGATAGTGGGTGCTCAAGACACATGACAGGTGACAAAAGCAAACTTCTTGCATATAATGCTCTAGAAAAGGAAAAGAAAGTTACATTTGGAAATGATACTCCTGCTGTAATTAAAGGAAAAGGATCAGTGTTTCTAAAAGAAAAGGTGAAGGCTAATGATGTCATGTATGTGGATGGATTAAGGCATAACCTGTTAAGTGTAAGTCAAATGTGTGATCAAGGAACATAAGTTGTCTTTAGTTCAAAAGAATGTGTGGTTTGTGATCTTGATACAGGTAAAACTATTATAAAAGGGAAAAGAACTCCAAGCAACCTGTATGTATTGAAGAACTGCAAAGATCAATGTTACTTGAGCAAATATTCAGAAAATTGGCTATGGCATAGAAGGCTGGGGCATTTGAGCTTCTCTCAAATCAAAAAATCAAGCAGACTTCAAGTTGTTCATGGTCTTCCCAATATTACTCTACCAGAGAGTATCATATGCAAATCTTGCCAATTCGGTAAGCAGACCAGAGTACAATTTAATGCCAAAGAAGGATCATCAAGTAAGCCTCTTGAACTCATTCATATTGACATATGTGGACCTATGAGGAAAAAGTCACCACGTGGGGAAGAATACTATATCTTATTTATTGATGATTACTCTAGAATGTGTTGGATCGGGTTCATTAAACACAAAGATGAATCATTTGAAAAATTTCAGATCTTCAAAGCACTGGTTGAAAATGAATTGGATCTAAAAATCAAGTGTCTTAGATCTGATCGAGGAGGAGAATATACATCAAATGAATTCCTTGAATTTTGTGAACAACATGGCATAAAAAGAAAATTCTCTGTAGCTGGCACTCCACAACAAAATGGTGTAGCAGAAAGAATGAATAGAACAATTCAACAAATGGCTAGAGCTATGCTTGATGATTCTGTAACACTTGACACTTTCTGGGGAGAAGTAGCACATACAGCAGCAAACATTCTCAACAAGGCACATGTTCGGGTAAATAGTGATAAAACTCCATATGAACTCTGGTATGGTAATTCTCCCTCTATAAAGCATTTTAGAGTTTTTGGGAGAAAATGCTTTATCAAAAATAATGATGAAAAGCTTGGCAAATTTGAACCTAGATCAGATGAAGGGATATTTCTTGGTTACTCATCTACAAGAAAATCATACAAATGTTTCAATAAAAGGCTTCGAAAGATTGTTGAATGTATTGATGTTGTTATTGATGAGTCTCCTGCAGCTCCTAAAGAAGAAAAACAAAAAACAAAAGAAGATGATGGTGACGTTTGTCCTTCTACATAAAATAGAAATGATATAGACAGTGGATCCAATGAAGAATCTGAAAATGATCTATCTGAAAAAGCTCCATCCAGATATGTTCAAAAGAATCATCCTGAATCTCAAATTTTGGGAGACAAGGAATCAGGTGTACGAACAAGGAGAACTCTTATGGGATCTTCTAGTCATCTGGCACTTCTATCCACAATTGAACCACACAATGTCAATCAAGCTAGCAAAGATGAATGTTGGAAGCAAGCCATGAATGAAGAGCTTGATCAAATTGAAAAGAATGATACTTGGGAATTGGTACCAAGACCACATGATAAAAATTTCATTGGAACTAAATGGATTTTCAAGAACAAGTTAAATGAGAATGGGGATGTTGTAAGAAACAAAGCTAGACTGGTTTGCAAAGGGTATACTCAACAAGAAGGTATAGACTTTGAAGAAAATTTTGCTCCTGTAGCTAGACTTGAAGCCATCAGAATGTTTCTTGCTTTTTAAAGTTATCAACAAATCAAAGTTTATCAAATGGATGTTAAATCTTCTTTTCTTAATGATGATCTAGAAGAAGAAGTATATATAGAACAACCGGAAGGATTCATTTTGGGAAATGATGCAAATCTTGTTTGTAGACTTAAAAAGGCTCTATATGGTCTCAAACAAGCTCCAAGGGCTTGGTATTATCGTCTTGACAAATATCTTCATCAACAAGGATTTTCAAAGGGGTCTGCTGATAGCAACTTATATACAAAAGTTGAAAATGATAAACTATTGATTGTGGTTGTATATGTTGATGATATCATTTTTGGGAGTAACGAAGAATCTATGAGTCAAAAATTTGCTTCTGTCATGCAACAAGAATTTGAAATGTCCTTACTTGGGGAACTAACATTCTTTCTTGGCTTGCAAGTGCATCAAACTGTAGATGGTATATTCCTATCACAAGCAAAATATCTTAAGCAAATTCTGAAGAAGTATGGCATGGAAGAATGCAAACCTGTAAGTACACCAATGATAACTGGATGTAATCTCAGTTCTCATGATGATTCTCCCACGGTGAATCAACCAGAATATAGATCAATGATAGGAAGCCTACTTTATCTCACTGGGACTAGACCGGACATTATGCATGCAGTTGGGATTGTTGGACGATTCCAAGCTAATCCAAAAGAGTCTCACCTTCAGGCTGTCAAAAGAATATTCAAATATCTACAAGGAACTCAAGACTTTGGATTATGGTATCCAAAGAATGTTGATCTTACTCTTCATGCTTACACTGATGCAGACTGGGCTGGAAATGTTGATGATCGGAAAAGCACTAGTGGTGGTGCATTCTATATGGGACCCCGATTAGTATCTTGGCTCAGCAAGAAGAAAAATTCTATTGCATTATCTACAGCAGAAGCAGAATATGTGGCTGCTGCATCTTGTTGCACTCAACTCCTTTGGATGATGCAAACCTTGCAAGATTTTCAAATCAAATGTACACCTCCTATCTCCATTAGGTGTGATAATACAAGTGCCATCAGTATCTCAAAGAATCCTGTTATGCATTCAAAGACCAAACATATTCCCATCAAGTACCACTTCTTACGTGAACAAGTGCTTGAACAAAAGGTGAAGTTGGAGTATGTTCCCTCCAAAGAACAAGTTGCTGATATCTTTACCAAACCTCTGCCCAGGGAAGCATTCGAGTATCTAAGACAAAAGCTGGGAGTAGTCTCTGCTAGTCAGAAGAACAAATCTACTTAATTTCAGAAGATTAAATTGGATACGCGAGTTTCTTGAAACACAGTCGCGTATATACGCGAGTATTTTCACAGAAATTTGCGTATGGACAGTTGCTGACAATTTTGGTTAGGGTCAGCATTTTTCAGTTCTATTTTGATTATTTTGGTTATATGTATTTACGACAGAACATCTGATATGAAGAAGACATGTACAGGAAGGACAAGTTCAAGGGGAGATGAAGGAATGTGAAAATTTCTATGCTTCACTTTCCATACGCGAGTTATATGAACAAAAGTCGCGTATACACGCGAGTTCCAACAGACACAGTCGCGTATGCATTAATGATAAGAAAATTGGGATGACAGCTGAAGATCAGGAGCAGAGGTTCAGGGGGAGCATCAGTCTGACTGCTAATGAGTGTACTGTTAGCATTATTCTGGTTATACTCATGCTAATGAAATGATACATGGTTTCTTATGTTGAGGATTATGGATGAGTCATGTTTGCTTGTTGATGAAGAGTATTCGTTGCTGAGATGAAAGTCTTATAATTCAGAGATAAGGACAAATCATGCAGAGATTGTTGCCAATGACTTTCTGTTGAAGGTGTTCAGGTTGCACAAGCTAAGGAGGAGCCTAGGTCATATGGAAAGGATGTTTGGATGCACATTTTCAGGGGGAGCCCTAGCCTTGCTGAGTATAATGCATTGTTGGCATTATGATGGTTCTGATAGATGATCTCTCTTGAGGTCTTTCTGGTTTTGGTCATGAAAATTCATATTTGTAATTTGATGAAAAGATCATGTTGAGACCTATGGTGTAAAATTGTAATATTCAGTCATGTAAGGACTTGTTCATTTTGTAAACCCACTTTGTTGGGTAGTTGAGTCAAAATCTGTAAACCCACTTGGTTGGGTAGCTGAGTCACAATGTGTAAACCCACTTGGTTGGGTAATTGAGTCTCTTATGTAAATCCACTTGGATGGATCTTTGATGTATGTATGAGTCTTTGGTGATAGGAAGGTCATAGAGTCATGTACTTCATTGAAAAATATGTTTGACGATTCCGCATGAGCTCAGGGGGAGCTTGGTCACTTCAGTATCCATCAGATCTACAGAACTCTTCCTTCTACATGAGGAGAAAAACCTTGGTTTTGATCCGCCTTTTGCCCTTGATGTCAAAGGGGGAGAGAGACATGGTGTTTGATTAAAGGAATCGAATGGTGTCAAAGAATGGGGAGAGTGACATGGTGTCATTGTATTTTTAATGTATCTATCTGTTGTAGTGATCAAACACCATCGTGGTTGCCATCAAGTCCAAAGGGGGAGACTGTTGGCAATATGATGCAGAGTGTTGTTCTTGATGGCAACCCACTTGATGAAGATGATGGCAACCTACTTGATGAAGTTGTGCTTGATGGAATACGTCTTGATGATCTTGTTAAATGATGAAAATCTGATGTATCTACAGTAAGTACAGAAGGTAATGAAGAAAGGAATTCAGTATGTGCTAGATCTATGGTGAAAAGAGTATGTCTCAATGCATATGCGGATTTGTCTAGGAGAAGTCGCGTATGCACGCGGGAAATAACGTTCCAAGTCGCGTATGGGCAAAAGCGCTCAAAAAGTGCAAAACCAGGGGTAACCTCCATGGTATTGACCCATTGTATTGGGTAATGTTTCGTCTAAATGACCCCGTCCAGGAATACCATCGGAAGTAATGTGGTTTTGGCTCATGGTATTGAAAAAGGGTAAACCTATATAAAGAGAAGAAATTCATTATGAAAATCATGAGTGCGGGTGCAAGATGTCTGAGCTTGAACGAATACTTCTCTCTGAAGTATATCTGAATGGAAAGGGTTACAGTTGAATGATAGATCTGAATGTATGATGCACCAATGAAGAAAATGATGAAGAAGGGAATCTAGATCTGAAATGTATTCGTATCTTCTAGATCTGTTTGTGGAATGATTAGATCTGAAATGAGGTGAACATTTGTCTGAAGTAAAGGGTTAAATCTGTCTGATGTATCTGTTTTGAAGAATTGCAATGACCTAAATGTTTGAAGAACCATACGCTAGTTCGCCGCAGAGGAAGCGCGTATATACGCAGATTAACTGAAGAGAAAGTGTGTATGCGCAGTGAAATTAGCTCTGTAATATGTACAGAAGTATACGTGGGTTTGTATGGTATAAGATGCGTATATACGCGGGATCAGTGAAAGGAAAGCGCGTATGAAAAGCTAGGGCTTGCTGAAGTCTGAAGTATAAAATGTCTGATCTGTTCTGATGTGTTACTGCTATCTGATGATGATAAATTCTTCTGTTCTGGGTTGTCTGAATTGTTAAGTTTGAGCTTAAATATGTGGAGTGGGTCCAGTCTGAAAATATGATGAAACGAGGCCTGCAAGTTGTGCTCTATTGAAGTTGTTTGGATCCAGTGTGAAAATTGATGAAACGTGGTCCATAGAGGTGCTGAGGGTTGTAGCCTTCAGTCAGGGGGTCGTAGCTCCCTTCCAGGAGAGGCTGGTAAACGAGTCAGGGGGTCGTAGCTCCCTTCCAGGAGAGGCTGGTAAACGAGCGCAGGTGGGTGCCTGCGTGCTGGTCAAGTCTGCGCCAGCACATATGTTGTAAGATGTTTTTTCTATAATAAAATATTGAAGGCTGAGCAACTGCAGCGGTGGTTTTCTCCCGACTTGGGTTTCCACCTAAAAATCCTGGTGTTCATGTGTGATGCTTATGTGTGATGGTTTATTCTGTTCTTACTGCACATGTTTACTATTTATTGAACATATGATGAATGAATGATGGAATGATATAAGTGTAGAACTAATGGCATAATTAGATCTCTGTGTATACACGAGTTTCATAAAGGGTATCCGCGTATATACGCGAGTATGTATGAGGAAAGTAGCGTATGGGTTTTAGAAGTAAGAAAAATTGAAAAGTTTTGAGTATGCCTGAATATGGATTATTTGCTCTGATGATACTTACAACAGTTGTTGATGGGTTCGGTTGTTTACATTATTTAATTCCATTAGATAGATGCAAAATATTGTTGCTCAATCTTAGGTTAAAAACCTATCCAAGCCAACCCTCGTAGGATAAGAAAGCTTAGTAAGTTAGCAAATTATTCCTCATAAGTGACAAGGAACATATGTTAGATGACCTAACTCGCATATATTGTGCCAACACTCTTGGAATAAAAATACTTACCCCGCGTTGATAATTAAATGAGAAAGCACTAGAGTTGTCAATAAAAAGCCACCTCTTTCAGCACCAACAACAACCTCTCTACCAGGTGGTCATCCTACTTCGGCTTAGCTTGTTTATCAACAACCCCACGTTTAGTACCCTCATGTTCAACAACCCCAAGTTCAACAACTGAACATACAATATCAATATGTTCAGTAACCAAACATATAATGTCAGTATGTTCAATAGTCAAATGTCTCAAAGAATTATGTCCAGCAGCCCCAAAATCCGTTAGGTGTTATTGCAACTAATCCTTAGTTTGGTCCTCAAATCCAATCTAGTCTGAACCTTCTTGTGGGTCAAACTCAAACTTACCCATATTAGCCTGGTGTCCAATACCATCAAATGCCTCAAGGTCAGTTCCAAAAACCCCAGCAAGGGACTTATACCCAGTAGGGGCCTTATCAATGGCCCTAGCAAGGACCTTATGTTTAGCAACATCCACAACAAGGTCGCTATCAAAAACATATACCTTACCAACAAAAATGGGGAAATTTTTGGTAGTGTGGTCAGAATCAACCCCTATGGGGCGAAAATCCTTACCAGCAAGGTGGAACCCACAAATGGGTAGCTTCCAAAGGCATTTTTCTCCTTATAACCCTACATTTCAATTCCTGGCTACATTGGAACTACTGGATGTGTCTAAATTAACAAATGACCCCATACAACACATGGCACATTGGCCTCCAGTTCCGACTAAAATTCCTAGATATTGTCTGAAGTTTAAAGGAAAATCTGGGTAACACCCTCAAGCCCATGTCGTGATATACCATTTTTGGTGATCTTCCAATTGTTGGGTTGGTGATTCGATTTGTCTACATATTTTCCAGTGCACTTTGACGGGTGCTACTTCCAAGTGGTACATTGAAATTCCTCATGGTGTCCTCCACAATTTCAATACCTTGGTCATGGCCTTCCTTACCCATTTCCTGTTTCATGTCTTGTATCAGACCGACACCCATCTCTTGACATATTTGAAGTAGTCAACTATTAATCATATTTTGGATCATATTCATGAATGGATGCATAAGCGTCAACTTATTGAATTTGAGATCCATAATCAATTGTTAACTGAGTGGTTCATGAAATATTTCATTCCTAAAATTTCCAAAGAAATTCCTATGGGTGGTTGTGTGACGGAAGAGCAAGTCATAACGCATGCTCAGTATCTAGATCTGGTCTACTCCCAATCCAGAACTTTATATGAGATTTTACCTAATTTACCTCGACCTTCAATGGATCCATCATCATCCAAATCTACTAGCATGCCTCCTATTGATGGCATCATTGGGACATTGGCCCATAATGGTAATAGTACACCAAAGGATTCTTCAAAATCTAAGTATACTTCTACCACTACACCCTTCACTCCTTCGAACCAATCGAAGGATCCTGGAAAAACCTCAGAGGTTATTTTTGTTCAATATGTTGTAGAAGACAAGTCCTCAAAAGGAAAAAATAAGGGGAAATATAAAGACAAATCCAACACCCCAAAACAAGATTCCACTATTTCATCTTTTGACAATGCTTCGAGGCGTAAGCCCAAGAATATTCAGTGATATGTGATGAGGATCATTATACCAAGGATTATCATTGATGTGCCAAAGTCTTATGTCTTATTAAAGGAACACCCAGGACACCAGTTGTCTTGAAAGAACATTTTCCTTCTTAGCATATGAAAATGATAGGTCAAGCCCAGTCTTCTCCATCCGAAAGCTCCCAAGTTTCTATGAGTGCTACAAAACCTATTTTAATTTCTACCCGATTGAAAGAGTACCCGAATCCTTCAAAATATCCTATGGAAAAGGATGCTTCATATATTCCTTCCTCTTGCAGTCCTCCCAGCTCTGGTCCTCTCCATATTGAGAGACCTAATAATGATTCCATTGTTTGATCACCTCCAAAGGGTGTTTTTCGGAAATATTATTATAATCCGAACGTGTGAGCTTCCCATCACTATAACATCATATAAGATCTAGCTCAAGCACCTATGATTATGTCAGCCTTGGAAGTACTTCTGTCGTGCCCATCATAGCGAAAGGTGCTACTATGTGCTATAAGAGGGGTTGATTCTGTGAATTTAAACCTTATTACTTTCGATCTCAAGAATCATGTTCCTCGGCTACCATCACAATTTTCTTTTCTTATCCGAGTCATTATGATGGTTTAAACTATTCATCAGACTGTATTGATTAAGTTGGTTCTACCTACATCATGTGTGTTTCATCTTGGAAAACCATTGACTCTCCTCCATTAAGTCAATCCCCTAACACTCCAAAAGCTTTCAATGATAGAGGTTCTCGGTGATATGGTATTAGCGAATCCTTTCCAATTCAATTGGATGGTAAAACAGTGAACATGGAATTAGAGGTGGTGGATTCCAACCTCAATTATAACCTTCTTCTTAGACGTAGTTGGACTCATGTGATGTTTTGCATGGTCTCTACCATTTTTTGCGTTCTCTGCTTTCCTTATCATGATAATATTGTCACTATTGAAAAGCTTTATTTATTTTCCCCAGATTATTGAACTGCAAATTTTTGTACGTTGGGAATACCTTTGTTCCTTATGATAACATTAGACTAGGTATTTTCAAGGACTTGTCCCTAATGGAAATTTTTCCTCTCCCACTTCCTAATGTCACCTTTGTTAACATGACATCATCGGGTCATGATCAATGGATTATTCCTAGTCATGAGAAGCTTGAAAATTTTGGTGACATTATGCCCCTCAACCCTGTAGAGAAAATGTATCAAATCATTCTTCTGGATTTTCGGGCTACTTCCAAAACTAATTATAAACTAGTTTGATCTCTGGACACATATTCACAGTGTCCCTGGTTTGGTTCTTGGGATTGAAATGATCCTTTCAATGAGATATTTCCCACTGATGAGAGGATCCTGGAGGTTATGTCTCTCAAAGAAACCCTTGGGATGATGGTTATCATTATTCCTCATTTATCCCAAGCCTTGGTGAAATATCTACTTGTCTAGAAACTTGTGTTTCATCTAAATTGACTGCCCCACTTCAACATCCCATTTTGGTTCATGAAGTGTTGTCCAAAGGAGACATGGGTAACATCTCTACCACCATTCCGATCAACATCTCTATTAAACCAGGGATTGTTGAGAATATCCATATCGATGCATCTTGTTCTACCGATGAGGTCAAGATTTCACTGCTCTCTTTATATAATTATGTGATTTATTCACATGGTATTATGAATAAATTCCTTGCATAGACCCTAGTATTGTGGTGCATGAAATACCTACATATCTAGACTTAAATCCTATATGTTAATGGCTTCACCCTATGCACCTAATAAAGGAAGCTGCCATTAAGGGAGAGGACGAAAAACTTCTCAAGGTTGGTTTCATTTATCCTATACCATTGAAGGATTGGGTCTCTAATATTTTTCCTGTTACCAAAAATAAAGGGACAATTCGAGTTTGTGTTTATTACAGTGATATAAATTAGGCTTGTCCTAAAGACAACTACCCCTTTTATAGATCAGATTATTGAAAAATGTGCTGGGAGTGAGATGTTCTCTTTTATGGGAAGTTTTTTTGGCTACAACCAGATCAATATTATTCCTGATGATCAACATAAAACAACCTTTATTTTTCCTTGGGGAACCTTTTCCTATACGAAGCTCCCTTTTTGTTTGAAAAGCTATAGGGCTACCTTCCAAAGGGATGTGTCCTATGATTTTAACGATATTAAGAACATAGTTCAGCCATATATTGACGATATTATAGATCATTCCACAAAACTTCAAGATCACCCCAAACATCTTAGAGATATCTTCCCTCACTGTCAACACTATGACATATAGTTGAATACTCATAAATGTTTCTTGTGCATTGAATTGGGTTGTCTCTTAGGTTTCATGGTTTATAAAAAAGGCATCCAGATTGATCCTCTCAAAGTTGAGGAAATCATAAATCTTCCTCCTCCGTCCTCCTTGCACAAACTGTAAAGCTGGGAGGGGAAAGCGATTTCTCTTCATTGATTAATCCTGAATTATGTTGAGCTTGCTAAAGGATTTATGCATCTACTGAAAAAGGGAGTCCCATTTATTCGGGATGATATTGCTCAGAATTATTTCAGTGCTTTGAAGAAATCCCTTGTCATTGGTCCTTTATTGCATCCTCTCGATTATCATTGCTGCAGGTATCACTATTACTATGGTGTTAGTTCAGGATGATGATGATGGTTATGAACTTTCTATTTACTACTTGAGCCAAAACCTCCCCAATGTTGAGACTCGATATGATCACGTAGAAACAATAGCCTTACTTGGTGTTCATGTTTTTCAATTCTTATGACATTATATTCTCCTGCGTAAGATCATTGTAATTTATGAATTTAATCCCATGACTTACATTCTTACTCATTAGTTATTTGGGGGAAAATACTCCAAATGGATTGTCATTCTATAGGATTTTGACTTAGATTTTTCTACGGCTAATTGTGATCTTCCAACTATAGTTAATCCTACCCCTTTCGGTGAGTCGATTCCTAATGAATTACTATTTTTCATTCATACTCTCGATCCATGGTATGGAGACATCATTGTATATCTCTAGACCCAAAAATTTCGACTAGGTTTGTCTCACTCTAAGAGACGACAGATTCATTACCAATCCCAACCATACCACATCATTGGAGATACATTGTATGGCACTGGTGTCAACACTATCCTCCATTTATGCTTAACTCTTGAGGAAGATGATAAATTCCTTAATGATTGCCACTCTAGGGCATGTGGTTTTCATATGTCTTGTTATGTTATTGCTCAAAAAATCCTTCGAGCGGGGTATTTTTCGTCGTCTATTTTCAAATATTGTATTCTTATCATCTACAAATGTCATGATTTCCAAATCTATTCTTGCAAAGAATGTGCTCCACCTGTTCCCTTGCACCTAGTTGTGACCGCTAGGCTATTTTAAAAATGGGGCATCGACTTCATAACCTATAACCTTCACTCGATTAGGGGGCATGTTTATATTATCGTCGTCATCGATTATTTAAAAAATGGGTCGAGGCGATGCCTACATATGATAGTGAAAGTCAAACTGTAATGAAATTTATTTTCAATCGCGTCATAGCTTCGTTCGATGTCTTGAAAGCCATTTTTGTTGACCATGGCTCTCACTTTCGCAATCATTTGGGGTTGCACCACGATAGATCCACTCCATATTACCCATAGGCCAATGGCTAAGTCAAAGCCGTAAATAAATTTTTGGTAACAATGCTTCAATGAACCATTGGGAGAAATAAGAGGTTGGCACTTCATGCTATTGTTGGCTCTCTGGGCTTACTAAACTTCAGCTAAGACTGCTACTAGAATCACACCATTTAAGCCGGTGTATGGTCTAGAAGCTATAGTCCAAATCGACTGTGAAGTCCCTTCTTTGAAACTAGTTATCTAAGTACTTGTCGATACTTCAACAGAAGAGGAATTTTTGCTTTCTCTCAAGCGTCTTGATTAGACTCAATGATTCTTTACTTCAGTCATTGAAGCTGAAAAGAAATGAGTTAAAGTTGTGTATGATAAGTCTGTTAATCCTCGCACTTTCTCTAAAGGTGACTTGATCCTGCTTTATGATCAAGCCCATAAAAAATTAGGGGTTGGAAAGCTCAAGCCAATGTGGTATGGCCCTTAAATTTGTCAATGTGTATTAGAGAAAATTTCCTATGAGCTAGTTGATTATGAGGGTAACCAGTTCATTGAGCCCCAAAATGATCTCTATCTCAAGAAGTATTATGCTTGATCACAAGTACAGTACTTTGTACATTAGTGTTTGGTTCATTAGTGTGCTTTTAAATTTTTTGGTGTGATTGTTTGGTTTGAAGACATGCTTCCTATGCCTACCTTGTGTTCCACTTGGTTTTCAGATGTCATCAAACCATTATGTTAGCTTTGGTTATGGTGCTTGTCATAGCACATAGAACCTCTCTTCCAGATCATGGGCACTTTTTTCCCCTCATGGCGAGTTGATTAATATACATGATATGTTTCTGGGTCAAACAACTAATAATATTTCTAAATAGAGTGCAGTCATCGAACTATTATCACATGCAATTTCTCTTGGTATCAAAGACTTGGTTGTCAAGATACACTCACAAATAATTGTGTTACAATTAAATCGTCATTACTCATTAAGAAACCCTCATATTTTGTGCATGTACTTATGTGTTTGATTACTTGATATAAATTTTGATTATATTACATATCAACACCCTCCACGAACTTGGAATACATCAACAAATAAATTATCAAATTATGTATCACATCAACATTTACATCATATGTAAAAAACAAAACACATCATTACGATATAAGAACACTTAGTGACAGTAAAACAAATGCATATATATATATATATATATATATATATATATATATATATATATATATATATATATATATATATATATATATATATATATATGTATATATATGTATATGTATATATATGTATATATATATATATGTATATATATATATATATATATATATATATATATATATATATATATATATATATATATATATATATATATATGTATATATATATATATATGTATATATGTATATGCATGCATATATATATATATGTATGTATGTATGTATGTATGTATGTATGTATGTATGTATGTATGTATGTATGTATGTACATACATACATACATACATACATACATACATACATACATACATACATACATACATATATATATATATATATATATATATATATATATATATATATATATATATATATATATATATATATATATATATATATATATATATATATATCAAATCTGTAAAAGTTTGTTACATCAAAATATCAAAAAAATATGTTTTCTGTGACACAATGGCTCCACGATCCTACACCAATGAAGAAAAGTAAAACTAAAGTCAAATATTTGCTGACATGGTTGATCTGAAATGAATATATTAGTTTTGTTGTGCTAAGTGTCTTTGAGTTTTAAAAACTTGTGCATAATTGACTCATTAGTTTGCATAATAATTAAGGAGTTTTTCCATGATTTTTAGATGTTTTTTATTGAATTAGAAGCATATAATAAGCATAAAAATCATTGAACAATAGTGTAAAACAAAGAAATAAGTCACGACATAATTTCTACATAGCAGGCATGATGAAGAAATTCACCCCTCTTGGGCTACATCTGCTCCTCCAGCTCCCAATGGCTTGTCCATATTTCATTATGCTCAAGATTTTACTATTGCATGTAGTTACATTTCTCTAATGGTTTTTTTCTCTACACCAATGGCTTTAGAATTCTCCAATTAGTCAAAAATGACTATTCATTCACTCAGAATGGTCGAAAATTGAGCTTCCTTCACTTTTTCCCAGTATCTCCTAGGAAAGCTCCACTAAAAGTGGAAAAGTCCAGTTAGCTGGTGTTAAATTAGGGCAGTCCACCAATTTTTCTGTGGCCCCAACTACTCTGTCAAATTAGCCATGTAATAAATGTCACGGTTTCAGTGGTGGCCACATGCGCACCCCCAAACCATTAGTTATAAAATGGTTAGTGGAACCCCATTCCATAACTGTGGTTTAAATGTTGGAACTCTATTTATTGACGTCGTTAACACTGATCACGTGGAGGTTGTGTTAACGTTAACATCGTCATGTGACTATACACCTAAACTGTTGGCGGGTTGGGACTGTCGGCAATTCCCAACACCCATATTCATTTGCATTACAACATAAATACAACCTAACATCTAATATGGTTAAGTAGCTTGTGTAGCTCAAATGGTAAATGGTTTTGTGTGCCCAAAGGGAGGTTAGGGGATCGAGCCCTGCTGCCTCTCACAAAATTTTGGAATATAGTTTCAGGGACACATGGCAACCTCAGGGATGGCCACGTCTCACCCTATAATTGGCTCTTCAACCCATACCTCAAATCAAATAGTGACGCTTGTCAACCAACGATTGGTCATGAGAAATAAATATTCCAAGGAATATTCTCTTTTTTTCTCACTGTGCATCCCAATAAAACCTGGTCAAACTATCGTAATTTTACCTATTTGGCATTTCCATCGGAACACAATATCTTCCTTATACAACATCAGTCTTTCAAACCATTCATAGTGCTAGAATCAGGAAGAAGACCTATATGCAACCATCCTGGTTTCAACCCAATCCTCTAATTTTGAATTTTGAACAAAATTTATGAACTCTTGATCATTCATCCCCCTTGGGAAGCTTTTGGACCCAAAAATACTTTATTACCTGTTCAATAGATGAGGGTACCCTCACCTTTCCAACCTACATCCATTTTTCCTTGCTTCGTTTAGTGCCTTTGAGCCCAACTCTAAGGTAGTCAACGCTTCCCCACTTTGACGCTCTTGTCCTATTGTCAAGAATGGTATCTGTTAGTCATCAGTAATTTTTACCTATTTAGATGACTAAATTCTTGTCCAATACTTCTAGAAACAAAAATCAAAGAAGTCTTCTGACTTCTAGAAATATCACTGCCTTCATTATCCTTAGGATAAATTTTTCACTATCCCGCCACTTTTTCAAGACATGGCCATCCTATCACTCTGAGAAGACCAAATCATAGACTGATGTCCCTCACTCTCACTATGCTTGCCAACTCTACCTATAAAACTTTGTCTTTGTTTTCCTAAGCTCTCTATTTTCACACCTTGGTTCGCCAAGTAACCCAAACGTTTTCCTCCACTCACCAAGTGCCTCAAGAAATGGTGGTTTTAAACTCCCTTTCTAAGATATTTAGGTAAATCAAATTTTTTTAGTTGTCTAGGATGGAAGTGCATAAAAGTGTGTCAAAACCCTGTCTTCACCTCCAAACTCTGATTCAAGCTTTCAGTCAAAGACCTATTCCAAAGGACATCGCAATAAGTCATATAGAGTCTCCTAGGTTATGCATTGTCATGGTTCTAAATTCACTATTTCTACAGATGTTCAAAGGTGAAGTCAAGTGAAAACAAGGGTGAAACTTATCATTGACCAAAGGCATCAAAAGCCTCCAAAGGTATCTCCTTGATCAAGCATTAATTCTGCATAAAGACAGGTTTCCCATGTTCAAGCATTTTTGCAGGAATGCTTTATAATGGTTAACATCATAACTGATGCAAAGTAAGAGGCCTAAACCCATAAATGACATTCCAATGCAAGGGAAAGGACACAATAGGCCTAATTTCACAAGGAATATCATGATCTCATAAAAAAATGTTGTAAAGTGCTGCCCATCAAAGAGTCCATGCATAAGGTCCTGAAGACAGTGGCACATGAGCACAACTGTGCACCAACCAAAGATTCAATAAACAAAAAGTCAGAATGAAAAGTATCCTTGGTTGACTACAGGTAGAGAGTAGAAGATGATATCATAGAATAGTTTCAGGAGCTTTTTAAAGACAACATTCTTTCACTGTAACAAAAGATCATAAAACTCCATCAAAGAGACAAAATTTTTTCAGATGAAATTTGAAAGCAACCTTCTAAAGTTGAAAAATATGAAAAGGGTATCAGTATGAAGGACATAGGACTCTTAAAAAGGGTCAAAATCCATCAAGTAGTCAAGAGAGGAAATAGTTTCAATATGAAAAATGGAAAAACCAAGCAAAATCACGAGTCGCCAAGTGTTTTTGAAAGGGGGCCAGCTCCAAAAGAGATGAGAAGACCAAAAAAAATTGTCTCTTATAACACTACCTGCAAAAGGAAAAGAGAATGTTAGCAAAATAAAAGGCTCAAAATAACCTTAGTAAAATGGGTTTGTATCTTTAATTTTTTTTCAAAGGAGTATAAAGAAAACCCAAACAGCATCTCCCAGCTCCATTTGGTTATTTGCAAAAAGGTTGAGGGTTTTTTTAAAAACTTTCGAAATCTCGACAGAGTCTTCAGGTAGTTTTTCTGGGCACTGTGCTCCTAAGAAATCATGCTACACTCCTGTGCAAGGCTATCATACAAATCCCTGAAGGGTGTTGCATTCCTGTGCAGAGGCATTGCATGCCTGTAGAAAAATCGACATGCAGACTCTACCCAGTTGTAATGTGCAGCCTCCGCCCGAATGATAACGTGCAACCTCCACCCATGTTATGCTCCTGTCTGTTCAGGAGCTACATGACAGCATGTTCAGGGCTACCCAAGGGTACACGATAGCTCATTCAAAGTCTTCCAGGGGTGACCCGACTTAGTCCAGGGGTGACCTGACTTTTTTCAGGAGGTGACTCGACTCCGTTCAAAGGTGACCTGAAACAGCGTTCAGGATATGCCTGTGTTGTGCTCCTATTTGTTCATGAGTTACATGACAGCGCGTTCAGGAGCTGCCCAGATATTTGTTCAGGAGGCACCCGTCCTTCCCACAAGGTGTTTTGAGCCAGTTTTTTTAGCTGTGGAGATATTTTGAGAGGTATTTTGAGTTTTTCCCACATATTCCTATTTTTCTAAATATAAGTTTACTTTAGAGAGGGCAGTGAAATCCTAAAGAAAACACTTGGCCTATACACTGTTGAGCCTTGAACTAATTAGAACCTCACCATCTCATACACCATTTTCACATCCTTCCACAAGCAGTGTCAATTCTTTTCAAAAGCTCTTGAGGCAGGGGTGAAGGAAAAAATTCCTAGGGAAGGCAGTGTTGACATTGATGAGGCAAGTCAAAGGCCTGAAGAGCAGCAAAGGAAGGGTGGGAAGCTAAATAGGTTTGAGCCTACAATCACCAAAGAGATGATAGCCTCTCCTACTATATTTTCTTTTTTTCAAGAATTAGGATGCTATAAATTCTGTAAAAAAGTACAAAAGATACAGAGTCACCCTCAGTTGACCAATCTCTTTGTCATAAACCTTCATAACCACCATGTACACCTAGCTGGGGTGAAGTTTGAGATAACCACCAATGCCATCTCTATGGCCATTGGAATACCTTTCATAGGAGAATGGTGGTTTAAAAAAATGCATCTGGACCTAAGCCACTATCACCCATTTTTGAAACCAAGTTGTCAAGCTGGTTGCAAAACCATGTTCCCCTTTTCTCATTTATTGGACATATATGCTCTCCTCATGAATATCATTATGAAATACTTCACCAGTGAGGGTAGGTTCTCGAGAGTCTATTCCCACCACATAAGACTCCTCATTCATTTCACCAAAACCAAGCTGCTACATTTTCCCTACTATCTTTGTAAAGGTATTGAGAAAATGTCTTCCATCATGGAAAAGAGGCCTACATGCCAACAAATGTCAAGCCTTTTTCATCATTCCCTCATTAAAGTGATTGTCTCACACCAAGGCATCCCATGGGAGATTTTCATCACCCATGATGATTTCACAACTTCATAGCCTATCCCTCTGCAAATTCTGTCATCATCATCTCAAGTTCCTCCTCACACACCTCCATCACCCTCCACTAACCTTAGTTCATCCTCTTCACATAAATCATTTCCTAAAATAGAAATTCCTCATTCACCTTCCCCTAAGAAATCAGAACATGAAGAAAGTAGTGAAGGAGAGGAAGATGACCAAGAAAAAATCAATGATGAAAAATAAGAAAGCAGTGATGCAAATGAAGAAAGCAGTGAAGGAGAGGAAGATGACCTAGAAGGAGAGGAAGATGAAAATGAAGAAAGCATTGAAGGAGAGAAAAACGAAAGTGATGATGGTAGTGACAAAGAAGAAAGTGTTGATGAAGAAGAAAACAGAGATGAAAGAAGTGAGCCCAATGATGAGAAAAAAGACCAAAACAGTGGGTCAAATGTTGAAGAAGATGACTTCAAGAATACAGGAACAGAGGCAGTTTATCAAGAGGAAAATAGTGAGCCTAATGACAGTAAAAAAAAATGACAGTCAAGGAGAAGAAGTAAATAATTAAGGAAGTGACACTGAAAATGAAAAGGACATTGGAGCTTAGGCATATTCCAGCAGTAAAGAAGACCAAGATGATAGTATAAAAGATGAACAAGAAGTCAACCAAGAAGACAGTATACATGATGGCGAAGGGAAAAATTCTGAAGACAAGGACAGTGAGCATAGAAAAAATGAAAATGATACAAGTTATGAAACACAGGTTGAAATTAAAGATGAAGACCATAGGTAAGATAGAGAAGACAATGGGCAGAGAAGTGAGGAAAACTCACCTAGTGAGGAAGAAAGTGACTATCAAAGTATAAGAGGGACTAATGAAATTCCCTATGACAATGACCCCATAGAGAGTGTAAACAGTGATACAAAGACTGAGTTTGACAGTGAAAACAATGGGTCAAAGGATGAAGAAGAGGACGGTCATGAAGATGAAGATGTACCAAGCAATAATAAAGACACTTCTAGCATTGAAAAAATAGAGGATGATAGTCCTAAGGGTCTTGAAAGTGATGATGGCATAAGAGTTAGTGAGAATGCTTATCAGAAGGGTAGTCAAGAGCAAGGTGAAAAAGAAGCACACACAGAGATCATCCATGAGGAGAAAAGTAGTCCTAAGGCCACTAATGATCAAGGTTTCCAAATGAAAATTGTTTTAATTTTCCCCATTACCTATCAAAGAGGAGAGAGGCATGTGTTTGCTACCTCCAAAGGGCAAGGGGCCATGCCATCCTCCTCAACTCAAATGATTGACAAAGGTTAACAAAAAATGAAGGAGGAAGTAGACAACCATGAGGAGGAAAGAGAATTTGAGCTCATCCACATAGACAGTGATGAGGAAAATGAAACAATAATTGCAAACTCCCTTCTACAAGACAGGAATGCACAGATCAGGGATTTGGAAGCTGAATTAGAGAGAGCTAAGGATGTCGTTCAATTCTTGTAGATGCAGAACAAATAAATGAGTGGCCAGCATGCCATTTATGAAGCAAGGGCACTCAAGTACCAGAAAGAGGCTCAAAGAGCATAGGTGAAGTCAGAGGAGTACATGGGCACCTATGAAGAAAGTGAGGATGAGGAAGGTCAATCTAGAAGGAGGCCTAGAACTATGGGTCTAAGAAAGGCTTTGGCACGAGAGAGGGAGCAAGAATCATCCCAAGCACAACAATTTCTCCTCACTGAACTCCTTGCCATGGAAATTGATCATAACAGGGAATCATGGCTTGAAAGGTCCAACATACATCTTGAGGCCAAACTAGAGAAGGCTAACAAATATTTCAACTTGCAAAGGAGAATGACTGAGCACTATGAACGAAGAAACCAAGTTGCAAGGAAAAAACTCAAAATTGTCTGAAATGAGGGTCTGGCTCCAAAAGATGAAAAATACCAATCTAGGCTTTGTATTTTTACCCAAGCTTTTGTACAGGTCTCCAGGGACCCATGAGGCACCTACCTACCAAATTTGAGAGAATTTGAACAATTTTTTGTTTTTTGCAAATTTGAGGCTAGGAGCGCAACACACCTTGTGTCATGATTTTCCCCAGGGCATCTTTAGGAGGAGAGGTTTAAATTTTTTTGATTACCCATCATTAGAGGAGTATTCTCACCAATTTTCAGCTCAATTGGAGTTGTTTTTACCCCCCAAAAGGGTTAAAAACACTCAATTTTTCACCTTTCTGCCACTTTTCTGAGCATGTGCTACGCTCCTAGTAGTCTTGGAATTTTCACTTTTAGGGCCACATTCAGAGGTTATATTGAATAAATAAATGTATATATGGAAATTAGACTTCAAGGTATTTCCAACGAGCCATCAAGGAGCCTTTTCCGACATCGGGAAGGCCTCCAAAACACTGCTGCAAAACACCTATTTTTCCTGTCTCTATGTTGCACTCCTGGTATAATTTCAATTTTTGACATAGTATGCTACGCTCCTATAGGTGACTGGGCAGAATGTGCATTTGGAAAGTTTTCATATGCTTGTTAGGGCCTAAAAGTCAATTTAATTGCTATATATGGCCGAAAAAGATATTTGTTAGATGTTTTTGTGCCTTGGGCCTTGCAAGGCCTCAAGGACAAGTTAGGATATTTATTGTTGGCCAATAGGCTTCTATATGCTCTAGTAGGATTTTCTCTTCCTTGCTTTTTATATAAGGCATGAGGATTCATTGTAAGCAGTGGGGAACTTGATGTGTTAAGAGAAATACATGGTTTTTGAAAGTTGAAGAACAATTTAGTGTTGTGGAGCTTGTGGATGGATTGCCTTGATTGATGGTGATGAAGGCTTGCTTGCAGGATCCCTACGTTTAGTTAATGGTGATGTATATCTCATATGTTCATGTTTTTTCTTGTTTTCCATATGTCCATATTTCTATTTTGCAATAGCTCAGAAAAGTATAGGATGAGAAATGTTGCTTGAGGCACCTCAATCCTCCTATTAGGTATTGTTTTCATGTTTTGTTCTGCTCGGTTAGCTTAAAGAATTCTTCATTGCTCCTTAGGCCCACCTAAGCTTGTCTATTTCATTATTGGATTAACATGCTAGTTTATAAACATGATTCATGGTAAGCCCTGCTTGCTTATGGCTATCTAAACTCTGTCTTCAAATATCTCTTTGATGTATGGATAGTTAGGTTAATTCAAAGAGGTGTTGTTTCGATCTTGCCCTTTGAATATGGTTATTATTCTACCTCAAAGTTATTTATAGATTAATGGATTATTTTTAGGCATTACCTCTTCATTTATTAATGCTATTTGCCTCTTATTTGTTTTAAAATCTTCAAAGTTGAATCATTGAAGTTAGATTAGTTCTCTTGCTTCCTTGCTCCACTGGATTGTTTATCTTAAATGTTTATTTTTATAAAAGTATTGTCATTAAGTAAATGGTGTGCCCTATATCATGATTAGTATCTTTTTCTTATCAGTATTTAAGACCTCTCTGTTCATAGGTATTTGACAAAGGATTTTTAACTCCCCTTTACCCTACCTTGGTTCCCAAAATTAATGTCCATTTCACCTCACAAATAAACTTAAAGATCCATTGACTACACTAGATTTTCCCTGTGATGTACCCTGATTCATTATCGAGATATCAATGAATTCATAGACTCCATTTCCGAATTGATTTGATAACCTCTCACTCCACCTATCCTACTTGATCATCTTACCCTAACCAAAACAAACAACAAACCTACACTTAACAACTAGCCTAAAATCAATCATCTAAAGCGAACAAGTTCAGATCATTCAAGCATAATAGACAAAGCCCTCTCTAAGCCCAGGAAGGCTAGGTCCTAGGACTCCAAAGACTGGTCTGTTGTTACCCTGTCATTTGGTTTACCAATATGCCAAATCACGGGACACTAACATAATGGCGATCACGTTGGGACTGAGTACATAGTAGCCTAAAAACTCTTATAGACTCTTTTAACCTTCAGTTAGACATTGAAATCCTATGATTTTTAAATCACCTCATCACTATCACCAACACAATGGTGATCATGATGCAATATCTGATGTTAGTGACAATCTAAGTATCCCATAGGACTTCAAAAACCTTCGTAAAATCATAGAGAACTTAACTGATAGTCTAAGAGTAGAATATAGCTTTTTCACCATTCTAGAAAAATGATGACTCAACTATAGGACACTCTTACAAACCTTAGGGCTGCATATAGAAACTCACAAAACCCCAAAACATTTCTAGATTGGCTTTTTGTCAGTATTGGTGGTGGACCATAGACATTTATCTTCAAAACAACTAAAAATATCCACCTGGCAACTCCACTAGCCTCCAGTAGGCCTTCTAACTTTACTAGTGTCCCTAGACCCCTATAGGATTGTGTCAAATCAACCCTGGGAAGTCTAGAATCCTAGTCACACATTGTGTGAGTTTAGCACAAAAAGAGGTAAACTTTTCAAAAAAATTCAAAAACTTTCAACCTCTCTAAATTTTGAGTTTGAAATATAGCTTCGTGAAGAATCAATACCAGATCTCATCTGGACCAAAACCCTCCTACTATAGTTGATGATCCATAAAATATTTTGTGGCAAACATATGAAACTAGAGACTTAGCTACTAATAGGCCCATTCATAAAGCAAGCTCTGTACCTGGACATCTCATAGCCTTGCAAGATCCCCAGTTTGACTTGCACCATACTAGAAACCTTTTAAGAACAAAGTCACAAAGTAGAATCGACCATACCGATCTTGAGCCCATAGACTTGCAGCAGAGTCCTAGTGGAGAAGCTTCTCCTTCCACACCACTTGATTTCCAACTTCTCCACCACTTTGGCTCCTTTCACCCTAAGTCTGCTCAGAATCAGTTTACTAGTCCAAGCACTTCCGCCACACCCATTCACACCTCCACTATGCAAACCACTACATCTCATATCACAAATCATCCACTTGTAAATCCACCATTAGCTCCTATCAAGGCAGCATGGTATGCACCCCTTGTGTTACCACAACCATTGGTACCTTTGCCAAATGATTACTAATACATAATCCCACACTTCATCGGGACTGAATCCACCACTTCCCAACATCATGTAGATAGAATGAATGATGCTTTTAACTACATGGAATTAGAAGAAGAAACCATGAAGATGAGGATGTTTTCCCAAAGCCTAGGAGGAGAAGCTAATAAATGGTTCAAAATACTAACTCCCAACAGCATACATGATCTCCATTCCCTTTACCAAACTTTCATAAACAAATGGGAAATCAAGAAAAACGCTCTTTACATCCTCTCGGAATATAGAAATCTCAAAAGAAACACAGGGGAAAGTGTCCAAGACTATTGCACTAGGTTCAATAGTGTTTACAGCGCACTATCACCTAACATGAAACCCCCACTTGGCTTAGCCCTAGCTAAATTTCTAGAAGGTTTTGACCCCGACATGGCCTATTAGCTAAGAGCAAGCGAGCCCCTAACTGTAGAAGACATACAAAAGGGAGCTATAAGTGTAGAGGCCAACTTAATTGAAAAAAGACCTAGGCTCAGATCATAAAAGAGGGTAACCTACAAAGATGACACCATGCCCTCCACCTATTCATCTAATTCCAAGATTAAAAACCTACTTAGAACGTTGGAAAGAATGATGGAGAGAATAAGCATAAATGAGAGAACACCCCCTAGGGACAACCATCCAAATCCCCAAAACAGAAACCAAAATAAGAACTTTAGAAGAGACCCACCCAAAATCATACAAAGGGAAAATGATCAACAAATGAGGCCACCCTTCCAAGATAACTATGTTGATGAAGGGGAAAGAGATATTGTACAACCAAATGAAAATCAGCTAAACTTAATAGGTTTTGATAGCGAGGGTGATGTTTTTCTCACAGAAGAAGAACAAGGTTTTTTCTCCTCAAACCAAGATGAAACAAGCTATGAAGATTCTGAAGACCTGGAATTGGGATTATAAAATTCCATAATGGAAGTCCATAGGCAATATGATCTTAGGAGTAAGAAAAACCAAGACAACTCCAAGAGAAAAAACTCAGACACTGCTGCTAAGAAAACCCTGAAAACATTCTTAAAAGAACAGCAGATAATAACAATACCATGGACAAGAAAACTGATCCTAATAAGGATAAAACTAGCCAATCAAGTGATAACACAAGCTGTCCTAGTACCTCTACTAGTGGCCCTAAGAGAACTCTATTGACCAAAGCCCCAAATCAGAATCAGAAAATTAAAAATGTGGAAAAATTTATGGCTGATAAAACTGATGTAAATATGTCCAAAACTCAAGTACCTTTCAGTTTTGAAGGAGATATCACTAAAATCAAAATAAGCATGCCTCTCACTGAACTGGTAGCTCAGGATATGTACAAATATCAAGTACTGAAAGTTCTAAACATAGGAAATGATACCAATACTTTGAATTTGATAGATGAAAAACTAGAGCTATTGTTTGGACCCAAATTAGATGTAAAATACGAAGGAGAAATTCCCCCATTCTATGTTAGCCTAAAAATACATGAAAAAAATCATGCATAATGCCATGCTAGACTCTGGTGCCTCTCACAACCTCATGCCAAAGGTAGTGATGAAGAGGTTAGTCCTAGAAATAACCAATCCCTACAAAGACCTGTATTCCTTCGATTCAAGCAGGGTTAATTACTTGGGCCTAATCAAGGATTTATGTATCAATCTAACACAAATCCCTGCTAAGAGTCTAGTCATGGACATAGTCATGACTGACATTCCCCCAAAATATGGCATGCTTTTGTCCCGATCTTGGGGAGCCAAGCTTCTAGGGAACCTCCAACTCGGCATGTCTTATGCTACCATCCCAATTTTTAACCAAACAAGGAGACTCTATAGGGAATCTCACATGAGGTATATGATAAGTATCCTAGATAGACCCAACAACACCCCTATCTATTCCATTCATTCATACTTGGACTCATTCATCTTGTATAATGAAAATGACCTTGATGAACAATTGAATGAAGATCGTGAAGATATAGGCACACTTCAATAATCAGATTAGTCCTTATATGATGATTTTGACAATAAAAAATATCACGACCCTAAAACACCACACTATAATAAAACTGAACTTGATTTTATACAAATTGAAAATGAAATGTCAGAAACAAAAAATAGTTTAGGACAGGAAATGGATTGCTCAAAACAAGGAAAAACCACGAAAACACAACTTCCTCCTTTTTCTAATCCAGAAGAAATGAAATACCCTCACAAAACACAAATATTTGGGAATCTGGAACAAGGTAGCCTTATGTTTTTGCCTTACCTAGATACTTCATCATCCAAGAATTTTTCCCTTTCAGAAAAATTGTCAATTCCCACAAATATTGCTATAGATCCCAAAGAAATATTTTTTAAAGCTGATATAGAGGAATATAGCATGTGTAAACTTAAGAAGTGTGAAATAATTAATTTGTTTAAAATTTTATCAGTACACACAAAACAAAGAAATACAAGACTATGCAAAAAATTTCAGAATGCTTATGTGTGTAGGCAGGCTAGTCTAAAAACTTGTAACATAGATGTTGTTCTAAAAAGCCCTCCTTTAAAAAAGAATCATGAAAACCTTGAGCAGTTGAGTTCACTTAGAAAGAAGGAAAAAGGGCATAGGCTTTGTATAGACTTTAGGTACGAGGATCAACCCTCCCAAAAGAACAAATACGTTTTTACCAAAAAAGATCATACTTTACAAAGGGTAGGGTTTTCTAACCAAATCTCATTGCATGGTAGTTTTTCAGGTTACCATCAGATGATACCACTTCAGATCAATCAGCTCAAAGATTTTTTCAAGTTTCCTTGGGACAATTCGATGTTTAAACAAATACTTCCTGGGCTGGAGAGTGTTGGAGACACCTTTTGAAAAACTATGCCTTTAGTTTTCAATTTATTCACTATGGTATACATGGATGAATTCATCATTTGTTTTAAAGATGATAAAGAATACCTTGCCTACTTGAGGAAGATCTTTGACAAAAACATCTTTGAGAAGAAAGGGTCAAAGAAAAATCACCAAGGAGATCATGGGTTTTTTGAAAAATCTTGGAATAATCATTATACCATGTTGTCAAATGGAGGTAACTATGTTTTCTATTTACAAGACCTGAATGGAAAAAAAATGTTAGGGGATCCTTTTGAAGACAGGATGCCCAAACACCATTGCTATAAAAATCCTTAGCTATGTTTTTCACTCATTTTACATACCATTGTTTGAAAAAAAGGCCACAAAGAGAAAAACAAAAAAAATATAGAAAAGAATAGAAAATAGGGTAGATTCAAAACAAGGTACAGTCTCATACCCAAAAAATAGTACTACTAAAAGTGTGCAAGTATAAATGCCAGTACTGATGCAAAAGAACATCTTGTTCAATCATCTAGCCTAATCATGGCTGAACATGTTTTAAATTTATTGTTGATAAGTTAGTGAAAAGAATGTTGGTCAAATCATTGAAGCTTGACTTGTCGAAGAAAATAGATTAGGAAAGACAAATACTGGTTCCACATGCTTAAATCTAAACCAAAGAGAAGAATAAGGATGATTAGCAAATGATAAAACATAGCCTTCGCAACTTCTAGTTTTGTTTTCTTATAAAAACAAAGTTTGTGTGCAGTTTTTCTTGATGCCACGACTCATGATGGATCAAATTGTCTAATCCTAGTTCAATTCATGCTTTAAATTTCTTATCAAATAGCTTAGAGAATGAAGTCTGTCATACTGCTTAATCTTTATAGTCAAATATACTAGGTAGAGAATAAGAAGATTTCACTAGCATAATCTGAACCCTTGGAAGAAATAAGTGTATGAGTAGATAGTTTATTTCTTTGCTTTCAAAAATAAAAGATGTCAATGGGTTTGCTAGTTCAAGTGCACCCAAGGAAGAGAAAATATTAGGAAAGTAGGTTGGGTAGGTAGAAGTGAAGTTGAGCTAATCATGCTTTCAGATGATCAAAATCACTACTTCAGGAAAGCAGCAGCAAAAGAAAAGAAGAAAATCCGCCCAATGGATGAGGCACTGGTCTTCATAAACCAAGAGATCTGAAATTCTGGACACCTCCTGAAAAGGAGATGCCCTCCCCAAGTGGAGCCACTGTTATTCATCAGTAATTTTTACCTGTTTAGATGACTAGATGCTTGTCCAATATTTCTAGAAACAAAATTCATAGAAGTCTTGTGATTTCTAGAAATATCACTGCCTTCATTATCCTTAGGATAAATTTTTCACTATCCAGATACTCTATCAAGACATGGACATCCTATCACTCTGAGAAGACCAAATCATAGACTGATGTCCCTCACTCTCACTATGCTTTCCACCTCTACCTATAACACTATGTCTCTGTTTGCCTGAGCTCTCTATTTTCACACCTTGGTTCGCCAAGTAACCCAAAATTTTTCCTCCACTCACCAAGTGCCTCAAGAAATGGTGGTTTTAAACTCCCTTTCTAAGATGTTAGGTAACTCAAAGTTTTTTAGTTGTCTAGGATGGAAGTGCATAAAAGTGTGTCAAAAACCTGTCTTCACCTCCAAACCCTGATTCAATATTTTCAGTCAAAGACCTATTCCAAAGGACATCCCAATAAATCATATAGAGTCTCCTATGTTATGCATTGTCATGGTTCTAAATTCACTATTTCTACCACTAGAAAATTTGGCCCAATTTCCGACGGCCACTTTGTCACTATTCTGACACATAGTCGTCACAAGAGCGACAGTTCGAGGTTGGAAAAAATGTGGTTTTCCATAACGTCGCAATTCCGATGCACTGACAAAGTGTCGCACTACCAACACTTTTTCCGTCGCTTCCAAACAAGCGTCGCTCTTTCGACGTTTCCCAATCCGTCGCACTTCCGACGTTTGTAAACTGTCGCAATTCCAACGAAATGTGGTCCGACGTTTTGAATGTCGCTCTTCTGACATTTATATACTGTCACAATTCTGACGAAATGTGGTCTGATGTTTTTAACGTCACTCTTCCGACGTTTGTAAACTGTCACAATTCCGACGAAATGTGGTTCGACATTTTCAACGTCGCTCTTCCGACGTTTTTATACTATCGCTCTTCCGACGTTTTTAAGCTGTCGCAATTCTGACACCGTAAAAAAGTGTCGCAAGACCGACGCATTGCAAAAGTGTCACAAGAACAACGCGTCCCAGAAGCATCGCAATACCGACACATTCCAAAAGCATCGCAATACCGACCATAGGAAGAAATGTTGCAATATTGACGGACGTCAGAAGACTGACGCTTACAAAGCGTCGATATACCGACAGAGGGTTCAATTTAAAAAAAAAAAAAATGAAACTTTAAAACAGGACAGTAAATCTCCAATATTTGTTATGAATTGTGGTCATTCCAATGACCATGAAATATTAATATAATAAACCACCCCGCAGTGCTTCGACTATAAACAATCATTTTTTTTCACAAGAGAAAAAATGTTGTTTTGAATATATTATATGAAGAAAAACAGTCCATGAAGTCATTACATTTTCACATCTAAATATTGGAACCCAAATATTCATCCAGAAAAGTGGAAGTTCCACCCCAGAAAATAATAGAAAAATACCCCATGTCACATACAGGGACATGATATAAAACCTAGTAATGATCCACATGGAGATTATCACCAATCTGAGAAAGCATCAAAATATGCTCGAGGCATCTATAAGAAAGTGAAATAGCAGTATGTAGAATAGTAAAGCAATAGATAGAGTACCGATGTCCATTGTTCCAAATACAAATTAAAGTACCAAAAATCCTTGAACAGAGAAAAACGCTAATCATGTGAGGAGTGTGATATGTCCAAAATATAAAAAGACCATCAGACCATATCAATAAACCAACAACATAGACCAACATCGCTAGTTTTGAAGGCAGAGTGATAACCTGTCAACACATAAAATAGTATCATAAAGCAGATACAGGAAATGTGCAGAGACATAAACTGTTGATATACACCTCACACAGAAGGCATCCATGATAGAGCAAAAATATGTATAAAACTAGGGTCGATTGTATGTTCTGGCTCGCTTGTTCCCAGAAATAAAAACCATCTACAGAAACCCAGGCTCGCTTGATTCCAAAATTGGTAACCATCTGTTGCATCCAAGATGTAAGGTTCAGGCTCACTTGTTTCCATTAGTAGCCTGCTACAACATCCACCCTGTTCATAGAGAAAAGATTCCTGTAGATATACAGAGAAAGAGTATAATACGTGGACCATATAAACATGGCTCTGTATTTCAAAAAACGGGTTTAAAATAGAAACAGGGCAACATTTTTTTTTCCAATTTTTATGAACATAATTCGACCGTGAAATATTAATATCATAAAACACCCCGCAGCGCTTTGACTATAAACAATCATATAAACATGGCTCTGTATTTCAAAAAATAGGTTTAAAATAGAAACAGGGCAACATTTTTTTTCCAATTGTTATGAACATAATTCTACCGTGAAATATTAATATAATAAACCACTCCACAGTGCTTCGACTATAAACAATCATATAAGCATGGCTCTGTATTTCAAAAAACAGGTTTAAAATAGAAACAGGGCAACATTTTTTTTTCTAAGTAAAGTTAATCTATTAACAGTGGGAACAAAATTACAGCATGAACGAAGTCAAAAACATTGCCCAGACTTATGGCAAATTTGTCATAAAAAAAACAAAAAAGAAGACTGTCCTCATACGGGGAAACCAGTCTTGAACGTTTACAAAATTCAAAAATATTACAGAGGTCCAGCACAGTAATATAATCTAAAACATGCCCAATTAAGTGGGCCATGAAGCAAGAAAACCAAATTAACCAAACT